>JAJLWK010000002.1:0-75599 GCA_030570675.1 Myxozyma neglecta | reverse complement strand
CAAGGTCCTCTGTAAGCCATGCACGAATTGCCAAAAGTTTCAAAGTATAATGTGTCTAAAATGCCCAAAATAAATCTTAGAAAAAAAGGTGATTGTAAAATGTTACAAGAGGTTGTCTAGTTTTTGTCCTTGATTTGCTATCTCAAGGTCCTCTGTAAGCCATGCACGAATTGCCAAAAGTTTCAAAGTATAATGTGTTTTAAAATGCCCAAAATAAATCTTAGTATCTTTTTCAAAATGATTATTGGCTCATGCTGTTATCAGAATTTTGTCCCTGATTTAAAATCTCAGAGTCCTCGTAACTATATGCAACTCTTCCAAAAAGAGTGGTCCAAAAATCTCCAATGCCAAAAATGAAATGTCAATCACTGAGGTGGTCAGGTTTTTACCCTTGATTTGCAATCTCAAGGTCCTCAGTGTTTGTGATATAGTTTCAAAAAGTTGTAATCAAAGGTGCAAAAAAAATTATTTGTTCATTCAAAATGGTTGTAAGTGTTTTAATCCCTTATCAAGGTCTTCGTTAAGGCTTGCAAGTTCTCAAAAGTTATGTCATACCATGCACATGAGGTGGTCGAGTTTTTACCCTTGATTTGCAATCTCAAAGTCCTCAGTGCCGAAAAAAAAGTAGTGGCTGAATTTTGTAAATGTGTGTTCAAAAAGAAATGAAGTAGAAGAATGTCAGAATTGTGCGGTGTAATGTGATGTGAGTAGTGTCTGAATTTTGTAGATGTGTGTTGAAAAAGGAATGAAGTAGGAAAATGCCAGGATTGTGTGATGTGATGTGTGCGTCTTTCATGATGTTTTGTATATGATAATTGTTGTACTCTCAAGGTCCTCAAAAGTATTAGCGAGCTATCGAGATTTAAAGTCAATTATCCGAAGATTCTCGACGTTCAAAGTCATTAAAAATGGTGAAAAATCTGTGTTGTTCTCAAAGTTGTGATTTGTGTAAAACAGTCTTCATGTAACTGCTCAATGCTTTCAATAAATGTTAGGTCGTCGCTTGACTGTCTCTGATTTACAGTCTCAGACCCTCAAATTTGTCCTTAGTGGTATGTTTATAATTGAACTAAAAGTCAAATAAGTTTGGTTAATAGCTGATGAGTTTGCCAATTAGCAAATTATGGTGGTTAAGTTAAGACTTGGAAAAAGTGTAAACGAAAACCACAAGTCTCAAAAATTGAGTGTACACGATTGAATCGAATAGCGATGCATTATGTAGAAGGTGATCTTAAATCAAAAGTGATAAAGGTTACTTCAAGAAACTCGCGGCAAGTAGAAAGAATTAATACCTGAAGTATGATTTGAAGACGATCTTTTGATTTATAATTATTGATTGTTCGGCTCACTATCACCTTCATATGCGATACGATATGCTGAATATAACAGAATTTAGTTAGCATCAACACATCATGATAATAGATCAAAATAAAGTGTAATATTCAATGAGCAAATCTGATCTCTGTGATGTTTATGATCGTTTTATCACTAACTAGCTGAGCCTCGTGATTCATCAAAAACTATGCGAACGCGAGGTAAAGGATTATCTGCAGAAGGTGAGAATTTTTGTCCGCATCGAGTAGTGCTTCGTTTCAAGTTTCACTTGCGCTGATGCTGTTAAGCCAAAAAAAAATGGCTACAGTTGTATTCAAGCAATTGTTTCAAACTCATGGCTACCTCGTTAACTCATCTCATTATTATAAGGCCTATAGCTAGGCCCCTGTGTAGCAAGCAACAACGTCACCTCTGAGATGTTTGCATTCTCCCGCTACTTTGGTACTGTAATAGTTGGACAATCAGAGTACTTCACGACTCCTGTCTAGTCTGTAGACTTATTAGCTCTAATCCCACAATATACAAAGTTTCAACTCGTGATGCACTTGCGCTATATTTCTCGAACTAAGTAAGCATCAAGCCTGGCGCCATTAGGCTTGATAACAAATCGTCGAAGCAACCTTTGACTCTCAACTTATATGTATCTGCGCTAATAACAGCATGTCAGCGTATTGCACTCCAGAACGGTTCTCAAATAATTTGAAAATAAGATGGTGCTCTAAATCTCACCGGATAGCTCATAAATGAGTAATCGATTCTTTCTGAATCAATTAACTTTTGGCAATTCTTCCGCCCTTGACCCTCAACGGACTGTTCTGTCTTGTTCGTTTCTTGCCAATGGTATCTCTATTCGCCAGCTCCATTCTGACAAGGTCATTGAGCGACCAAGTCTCTGACTTCGTTCTGGGACTGACAAAGCCAGCGTGTACATTTTGTGCTCTGCAATTTCGCGACCGCTTCAAAATGTCTCTCTTTTCTTCTAATATGCTCTTCGCCAATTGTATCATCTGATTCCATTCAGACTCATAAGTCTCGCTTTGTTCCCGAAGACTAACAAAGTATGTCTGGGTATCAAGTTTCTCTTCCAGTTGAAGATGTGAGTAATGCTTGCTCAAAAAATACTGATCTTTGGTCTCTTCCACTGTAGTGGAAGATACCAGAGTAGCATTAGTTTGCACCTTTTGACTTTTCTTATTAGCCCTCTTCTTCTCCTCAAGAGCTAATCTTTCTCTCTCTTCCCTTTCTCGAGTCCGCCGTGACTTGAAAGGTGGAGGGTCTGTTGAGCCTGAGGCGTCGCCAGCTGCCTCTTTAGCCCGAATTCTCGCGATCTGAAAACGAAAATATTCCTCTTCCTCTTCGGAGTCATAATAAAATGGAACAGCAGGCTGTGGTTCTACGTCCTCTTCAATCGCACGTCCTTTGCCTTTTCGTTCTCTTGCTTCTTCCAGTGACTCCGGTGTCATTCTTGGACTAGGCGCTCGATACTGTTGAGCGTCTGACGGCAATTCAGATAAGCGATTCAGACAGTTGTCATTGAGTTGTCCCAAAACCTGTCTCCGTGGTAAATTGCCAGCTTCAATGACACCCTTCGCTTGACCAAACTGCTTGTTCGCCGCTGAAGCAGAATTTTTGGCATTATCGTCTTGTCGTAAAGAAGTAACATCACCTCCAACACACAATCGCGATACCTTTGTTATGGAAGACTGTGAAAGATCTTCATCATTACCCGAGCTGCGTTTCCTTTTCAGATTGCTGACCCTTGACCTCTGCTAAGCATTAGAATTCTCTTTATTAATGGCGGGATCATCATCTCTGGTCTTAGTTTCAGGTTTGCTCAGATTATGAGTGTCAAGTCTTTCTTCCACATTCGTTGGTCTGGCACCGTTGCTGCTGCTCAAGGCAATTTCGGAATCTTTAAAGCTAGTGTTGTCTTTAGGTTCGCTATCAGTGCTACGGTCTTCGCTTTCAGTGCGGATTTTACCAGCATCATTCCTATTTCCAGGCTGGTCATCGAAGCCATTCTCATGTTCTTCCCAGCGCGCATCAGAGTGCTTTTCTTCGCGCAGGGGTATGGGAAGCGATTGCTTTTCTAGCCAGTGCTGAGATTTAGTAATTCCAGCTGCCCGTACTTCACGACGACTTGACGATTTCAGAATGGATCGCAGAGGTACCAAATCTTCTGCAGGAGAATCATGCTTCACAGGAGAGACTAATGACTTTGGACTAGACTGAATGTTACTTGCCTGCAGTTTAGGAAAGTTCAAAAGCTTCACCACACTCTGTAGGCTTTCAATTTTGATCGTATCTTGCTCAACTGGCAGGAAACTGGCACTTCCAGTATGTCAGTCGTATTTCAGAAAGTATAAATAGTTCTTCGATTTATTCTCACCTGTTGGACTTTCCCTGAGTTGGAGACCAAGTAGCAGCGTCATTCTCAAGCCTATTGCAGCAGCATTAGCACGAGTAAACAAAGGTTAACATGTGAGCCGCTTACTCTTCCTGTTCCTCTGGCAACCCGCCAAATAATGCATCGTTTGTGCGACATTGCTGTGGGGAAGACGCACTTTTGACAATAATTAGTAATCAACCACAACTGCATATAAAAGTGCAGACGTACCTCCAAGAGTCGTTTGCGTTTTTCTCATGTGCAGAACAAGGAAACCTGTCTTCAGGCTCTGTCGAAGCTGCATCCATTCCTGCCTCTGTGTCATGTAAGTAAATGTGACTCTCTCTGGTCTCGTGCTGTGCTGAAACTTGTGGATTCACTGCGATATCTATACACCTCTCATCGCTATCAGTACTATCTGCGATGCCGATCATTGCATTCTCTTGCAAGTCGTTCACCTTTAAGTTCTCTTGTCCGCCATTTATCAGTGCTATATTTCCCGCTTGTGGGTTCCAGTACTTGCTAGCTTTTCTTTGAATCCATGACATTGCTCGTGATGTGAGTTCAGATATTGGAAGACCGGGTTTCTTTCGCTGCCAAAAACTCAGGACTTTTGTTCTTTCCGGCGACTTGATGACAACATCATCATCAAGGATCTCATGACACAACGGACTTTCAAATTCAGGAAGGTAAGATTCGTATTTTAGCGTGCAGGCAGGGAAAATTTCGGTAGGCAACTTGTTGGGGGATCGTCTTAACACTGACACTCTTCCTAATTTCTTCTTTGCACGAAGGATTCTAGGAGGAACAACAATCTGCGACAGGAAAATCTCTCTCTCGGAGGCGGCGTTTTCTGTTTGCTGAAGCGTTTCATTCTCATTAGTCATCTCCTCGTCCTGGCTCATCACAAAGAGAGTTTCGGTCTTGTCAATCATTTCAATCAACGCATCAGACTCCGGTGGGATGCTTGGATCGACTTCCATTGCATTCATATTCGAAGCCTCAAGATTCGATGCTGCATCTTGCTCTAATGAAAGTGAAGTCGGTACCTCTAAGATACTCAACTTCTCGCCAGCTTCTGCTGGCGGATTGAGAGCCGGAATCGAAGAATCTGATAATATATGTTAGTAACTACTCAATTCTCAACGATGTAAGAAAAATACCTTCATGTTTACAAGTTGCTAACATCTCATGACCAGTCCGGTCTTTTTGTCCGCCCAGCACATGCTGGCGGACGTTGTGTATCTTGCAGGGCCGAAGCCGCCGCAGTGCGCGCATAAACCGAACTCTTTCTCGGGGACTAATCTCAAGAGCAGCACCGTGTCTGAGAAGTCTCCACGTTGGAAGGGAGAGTTTGTAGGCCTGCACAGGCAGGAAAACGACTGTTGATTCAGCCAAAAATGACTGTCTCAAACAGTTGTTTTCCTGCTCTAGCGGACCGCTATCAGAAAAACAGTTCATAAATACAGTAATCAAGATACAAAGTATAGCAATATCTCAAGCGCGAAAGTTTGGTGAAGAAGAGGGAAGAGGGAAGAGAAGACGAGGGGTGAATCATCACAACGCCTGAACCTTAATTCTGAGTGCAAAATAAGCTCACGATCACTTTGCTTTTCAACTTCTCCTTACAAAGCTTACACTACAAAAATCATTTAATTATTATACCTACTACTTACTGTATGCTTCAATTTTAGTTCTGTCTATCTAGTTGTACGTCAGTATTTTTATGCCGCAATCTTTCTACCCTTTGTGACGCGACGCGACTTCGCTTGGCGCAAGCCACGATGCGCTGGCGCGCGTGTGCGGCTTTGGTACAACAAGACGCATCTATAGAGTAAGCTAACCGACTAATCAATGGAAAGGCTCCAGCTATCATTATTTTGCGATAGGATGTGCAACTCTTTATCTATTATAAAGAATATATTTTATGATTAGAACATTGTAATAAATAGCTGACATATATTAAGTACTCCAAGAGTAAATCCATTAAACTACCTCTGAAAGGCCAACTAAGCATCCAGAGCAGATGTCTTTTAAATGAATAGTCACATTCAAAAAACCCGAGAAAACACACATGTATATGATGAAAAGATTGAAGAAAGATGAAATAACCCAAGTGTTTGGAGAGCTTAGTGTTATCTAGATGGAAGTATGCAGCCACCACCCTTAATGTGTCTCTTACTGTAGTTTTTTTTCATGTTTCAAACTTGAAATACTACTCTTTTTTTACAAAAAAAACATAAAAACACTAAAAACATTGAAGACAATGAAGACAATGAAGACAATGAAAAAAAAGTAAAAGACTCAGGCAGCCATACGTCGTTTGTGGGTGTAATCTGGACCGTGCATGCGGCTTAACTGTGCGGCTTTGGCTCACTTGGCCTTCACGCGTGAATTGTTCTATGATTCCAGACACAATTAGGTATTTATTGAAATTACTCCTTTATAAACACGATTGTTGAGCTAGACAAGTTAAAGACTATATTTTTATTTCTTTTCTGTAAAAAAGAATGTTAAGAGCGCAAGCTGTCATAGATTGCTGGCAAGTAGCGAAGTAAAATGAATGTGCAATTAAGCGAACGGCCCTCTTAAACGACGAACTGAAATAAACGTAAAAAGCTGATAAATTATCCTAAAAATATTCCAGAAAACTTCATCTCAAATTTCTTTAAAGCCAAACTTATATACTCTATTTTGTTATAATCTGCATCGTTAAATACTCTGTACGCAGAGATTTTCCAGATGACAGAGCTACTTTTAGTTTGACGTTTTGTCGTTGTACAGCTTAGCGAGTATTTTTAAATATCAGGCAAAATTACATATTTCAGTGTAATGCCAGGACAGAAGATTGCTATTTGTTTTCTTATTTATTTTATCACAGTTTTGTTATATTTGATTGTCACAATGTACGTGTACAATAATAACGCGCTTGTTCAGTACGTTCACGACTCATAATTGTATTGGGATCCATAATACCTGGACAAACAAGAAAAAAAAATTCAAAGTAAGAGTAGAAATCCAAATATATCAAAAAAGACTTCTTTGATGTAACTTACTTTGTCATTTCTAGAAAAATCTAGAGTCGGCATTTAGACATGATGCGTGTTAATTTTTTGCCTGAGCAAAAATACACATTAAGTTGACGTTAACACTATCGACCTTGATTTTCAATTATACCCACAGAATTGCGCGTTTTAAGTTACAATTCAGATTACTTGTAAAATTGTTAATATTCTGTTTATATGATCATGAAAACAAACAACACGTAAAAAAGCTGTAAACCGTTTAACTCATTGTTACTAGACAGACTGAGCATTGATCAAGCCCCTTGGTACAAGCGCCGTTACACTACATCATGCTGTCATTATCAGGTTATGATCCCAGTGACCCTATTCGATTCTCCCAGCTGCTTACAGCACAGAACAACGCAGAGACCTTGTTGACCAGGAGGAGGATGAAGAGAGGAGCGCGGGCGCGCAATGGAAGTATAAGTGGTAGCGGGGGTGTCAGCGGAGGGCCAGTATCGGGCGCAAGTAGTGGATCTGGCACATTAGGAGCTGTTTCTGTTTCGACGCTGGGGGCATCGTTTTCGGCTGCAGCTGTACTCACGAATTCGTCCTCAGATGAAGATGACGTCGACTTTGACGTTGATACAACGAGCAAAACTAATATAACTACCAACACTACAGGCTTTAGTAATGCTAATAGCAATTTTGGTGGTAGTTTGAATTTCGCAAACAGAGAAATGCCGCGGAGGCCTGTTGTATTCTCACGATTCGGTGGCGGTTCGTTAAAGCCACAGACGCAGTCATTTATGCGGATTACAAGAGAACTTGCGGATGAATTTGCACCAGGCGAGGCTGAAATCAAGAGAGAAGCGGAGATTACACATGCATTTCGTATTGATTCGTCCAGCGATGACGATGACGATTATTTTCGCAATGATAAAACTGGAGATGATCGCGATGATGAGAATAATGACGACGACGACGACGACGATGGATTTTTTCAACGAAGGCAGACTATAAGTTCTGCGGATTCACCTTTACCTGAATCACCACCTTTACGACCACGATCAAACACACTTTCAAGCATAAACACTAATATACCCACAGACACAGCTACAAATCCTGATATTAACGCAAATAACGTACACACTCCGACACGAAGCAGTCCAGTACCTACTACCGCTGCATCTCCTACACGACGACTAAAACGACGAGGTCCGGTTGAGGACACTCGAGAAAGTGAGATTGCACATGCAATCAAACGACGAGCTGTTTCGCCTGCAGCAGTTGCCATTGCAGCGACATCTACACGATCATCAGGCGGTGCAGGGTCGGGACCGTCGAGTCCGACGCTGTCATCAGTGAGCGTTCTTAGCTCATCGCCTGGCGCGTCTCTTGTTGCTGGAAAACGTAATTTTAAGCAGATGCAAGACACATACGATCGCATACAGCGAATGACTTTGAATTAATGCCATATATACAAAAATTTATTTCTACATCTCTATAGAGATTCTGTGCTAGCCCACTTAGGCATGCGGGTACTGTATTCCCATCCTTCAGATGTAGACCAATACTTCAGAGCATGAAGCCATATTTGAAACTCTTCAGGCCGCGGATCATTGTAAAGTGGTGTTTCACACACACTACAAACTGCACCAGTCAATTTCTCACCACGAGAATCTTGATACTGATCAACGATCGCATCAAACGCTGCACTGCGCGCTTGCTCTTGTTTACCCATCCGGTCAAGTTTTTCGCGCGCAGATTCTTCATCAACATCACCACCTTTTCCTAAATGAAAACCGAAAACACCTCTGTTTGCGTAAATTGGATCGTTCGCAATTGGATGACCCAAGTATTGTAAATGAAGTCGGATTTGGTGCGTTCGTCCAGTCAATGGTTTACAGCTGACAATGCTTGTCTCTCCATCGTACGATATCCGTTTGAAGATAGTTTTCGCGGGTTTACCTTCCGCTTTTACCATATTCAACCCCAATCGTGGATCAACGGTCATAACTGGCATGTCACACACTATCTCTTCTCCGTCAGGGAATTCACCAAGTACTTTGGCAACGTATTCTTTGAAAATAGTTCGTTCGCGGAGACTTGCAGAGATTTCG
The DNA here is from genome assembly GCA_030570675.1 of Myxozyma neglecta. NCBI lineage: Eukaryota > Fungi > Ascomycota > Lipomycetes > Lipomycetales > Lipomycetaceae > Myxozyma > Myxozyma neglecta. Next base: position 66,750 of record JAJLWK010000002.1, on the reverse strand, counting down.
TTTGCCGCTTTGCCTGTTCGTGCAAAAATCATCACTCCGGAGGTCAACCTGTCCAATCTATGCGCAGCTATTCTCGTTAGTTTAGATTTAAATATAGACAACTTAAAGATACATACGATGAACGACCATTCCATGCTCGTGCTTCATAATTTCAGTGACGGTATTAAATCGAAATCGACCAACAGGATGTACAGGCATTCCTGATGGTTTATCAATGACCACGATTCTGTCGTCTTGATACACAATCTCAATCGGTGTATCTGGAACAGGGGGCTCATGTTTATGAGTCCGGTGAGCAATTAGATCACCATTTAGAACTGTAGTGTCCATTCCAATTTTCTCGCCATTGATAGTAACTCGTCCTTCTTCAATCATTCGTTTGTAATACGAGGGATCTTTCTCACGGAATTCACTCGAGAAGACATCAAAGATATTTCGTCCACGCCATCGTTCTTTACAGTAAGTCAGGTATGTGTAGTAATACGGCGGAATCCGTCTCATTCCATCTTGATACACATATCGTGCACCAGAAGCAATATCATCTTCGATTGTAACAACTTTAGCTTTATCATCCAAAGCAGCAACATCAGGTGTTTCCCCTAATAATTCTTCTAAACTAGTGGTCCCTGAACTCATAATTTGTTGACGAAGTCGAAAGCCTGCGGCATCAAATTTCCGGTTGACCTGTCTTTTTGCTTTTCTCTCCTCAACGCGATTTCTTTTCAATTCTCTCTTTTCTTGAATCATCCTGTCAATTTCTTCCTGACTAGGCCTGGGTCTGTTGGATGCCTTTTTTTGCTTAACTCCATCTTGTTGAACCTCATCTGCTTTGCCTTCATCTGGTTTAACTTCCTCTGCTTGAGCACTCTGTTCTGGTGCACTTGTATCTGCCTCTGCGGATGATTGTACTACATTATCCTGTTCCAACACAGCTTTGACTGCTTCCACAGACCCACTCATTTTCGCAGTCGTGAAAAGACTATGCTGCAAGTTTACTCTGCAACTTCTCTGCTTTAGCAAATATCTTCGCAGCATTCACTTTCGCAGTCTTTTTAGTTTGTATCATTTGCAGTTTTTGATAATTCTCAGAAATTATTTGTAGCGGGTTAGGGCGAGTATGCGGCTTTGCAACTATAAAATTGCTACTGAAACAGCATCGACTCTTTCCGAAAGTTATAAGCTAGAGAAAAAATACGGTCAATTCAATGAGACGTATAACTATTAGCTTAAATAATAACTTTGACGAAAACGCAGCAATCAGGCTTTATATCCTTCATTAATATCAGAAGCCACAATCGATCAGGCCAATATCGCTAATTATGATCGCTAAATGTACGGCGCTACCATTTTATTGTGTCAACAACTACACAACTAAAATAGAGATCTTTTTGCGGCACTCTAACAGCTCTGTTTACTGCGCACCGCTTCAAAATCAGGTAAAGAACTCATAATTAGCAGTATTTGAGCAATTTTTAAATATCTCATCAAAAAGCTAAAGACTGTAATTCAAACCACTCAAATCACCATTTACCCAACGTTTATGCTGCTTCTAGCCTACGATTTCTTCTACATTTCCATTTGTAACAATAGTCTAGACAATCGAAAGTGCTCAAACTAATTCATTGTAATTGAACGTTTCACTTTCTTATAGCAACCGTTCTCTCACGTGTTTGTCAACATTGTCCCAGCCACAGGCTCTCAACCTTATTCTTATTTTCACGTGATTGCAGCGGAAAATAACAAACTTTAAACGGAGCCGACTGAGTCTAGACTCTCAACGATTATCTGATCCAATCTAATCTGTTCCGCGCGCCTGTTCTCGCCTACTTCATTTGAGGTTTTTGACAAAGGACGAGCAATTAAGATTGTCTCTACTATCATTTGATCACAGAACGGCATATTATTATACTAATAGCACTTTTATCATGCAAACTAATCAGAAAACAACAAATTAATCAAATTTATCCCTTGGTGAACAAACATCATCTTGTCGACGCCATACATCATAATGCACTTACATATCATCAATATATGCAACCTTTGGTAAACAAACAATAATCAATAAAAATTAGACCCTTCCCTTCAAAAATCAAAAGCAATAGATAACTTGAAAATAGCTATCGGCTCTATAAAATATATACATCGAAGATTGAAACTAAATCAGAATAAAATGGTAAACTAAAAAAAAATACGCCTTTCCAGTTACTTTTGCAAATCGGACAATTCTCGCTCGTATGCAGCTAGCATCTCCTCACTCTCAGCAACCGCCCGGCGGTGCCTTTCAAGCTCCTCCGCAAGCTTTTGCTTTTTTGCTTGTAAATACTCCCGCGCTTTCTCGGGATTGGATCGTAAATCATCTGGAATCGTTTTCAGTGTCGTAGAAGCCATTGTGGTAGTCGTTGTTGTCGTTGCCGAACTCGACATATTAGGCGTCGGAATTGAGGATGACGACGGATTCAGAATAGAACTGATACTGTTAGTTCGAGCAAGCGAATCTGGTTCTTCAGACGTTTTGCGTTTTCTCGTCGCAGACACCGGCGATACGGGACGCTCTGGAACAGATAGAGACTCTTCTGCCTCAATATACTGAATCGGTGGTAATCGAGTCGACTCCTCGCGCTCAATTGAGGCCTCACTAGAAGTTGTCGGTGCTTTCGAATGATCAGCCATTGATGGTAATTTCAGCGGAACAGAAGCAGCAGGTGAGGAAGATCGAAAAGCTCCAGTAAAGTCAATTGACGGAGGTGGAGCACAGGAAGAAGGATTTGCACCGCTGTTCCACGAAGGCACTCCGAGCGGACGAATGTTAATGGATGGCAATTGCTCGTGATGCGAATGGTCGTGTTCGGATCCAAGACGCAGTTCCGGGAGCTGAAACTCCGATCGTGGAGGAGCGAGAGTCTGTGGCTGCAATTGTGGCTGTTGCTGCTGTTGCTGTAATTGCGAATGCTGTGGCGCACTTGATGGTTGCGGTTGTGGCTGTACTGTCGACTGCTGCTGTGGGTGCAAATACTGTTGCTGCCCTCGCTGATAATACTGTTCGTCATCTGAATCCGATCTAGTTTCTGGCGACGCTGGGGCGCTCCGGACCGCGCCGTACGGTAGCGGCGGAAGCATGCTTGGTGTCACCGGCGGAGCCACGCGTTTCCTCCGTTTAATTACACTCTTCTTCATCGCGACCGGTCTGTGAACTCCATGCAACTTGTAATAAAGGCCTAGACTGTGGCGTTAGAATTATTCACGTGACATATCTTTCCTATCGCAGAGGATTAGATATTACATGCGCTTGTTGAGAGACACATAGTGACAAATAATCAAATGTTGAAAGATAAAGTAGTTCAATAAAATAATCTTGTCTTGTAGAGGAGAAGAACTTACCGCACGCATTACAAATAGTATGACCAACTTCATCGCGGCGCCACAGAGGTGTAATGGTAGTAGAGCAGTTCTGGCAAGCTACCACACCACCTGTAAAATCGCCCGGAGCAGGTGGAAAAGAATCGCTTGAGATTGTGCGAAATCGCGCCGAGTCAGACTGGCCAGGTGAAAGACTTTGACCCGCCTGAGGCGACACGCCACGCGTAGCACTAGAGGCGACAAGCTGTACCGATTTTGCGACTCGATTGTTGTAGGCAGGACAGCCTGAACAGGCCCGAGAGCCACCTGTACCGTTACAGTGACCATCTCCGGGACAAGTGCCAGGAACAGAATGATCTGCAGCAGCGAGAGCACGAACGGCCTCCGCTTCTGGCGGAGGAGGATGCTGAACATTGCGCTTTAGACTAGCCGGCCTAGAAGTATTGCGCGCTTTGAGGTAAAGACCGCAAGCGTTGCAAATCGTCGTCCCATCGGGAGCTCGACGCCAAAGCGGAGTACGAGTTGTGCCGCAGTTAGAACAAATCTGGCCGATCTCGCGGTCCATCCCAGGATGAGACGATCGTTGATGAGCTTGCTGTTGAGTCGGTTGGGGCTGTAGTTGTGGCTGCGGTTGTAACTGTGGTTGTGATTGCGGCAGTTGCTGAGACTGTGATTGAGAGGGATATTGCATATGTTCTTGAGCAGACAAGCGGTCTGCGTTGCGTGCAGAAACGTCAGAGTCGCCGTCGCTGTCCTCTGCCCAAGCACGCTGAGGCAGTTTTGATGCGTGCACAAAGTCAGCGGCGGCAAGAAGCAAACGAGCCGAAGACGAAGCAGAGACTGACGCCGAAGTCGAGACAGAAACTGGCGAAGGCGAAGGCGAAGAAAGGCGCGGGGGCGCAAGCAGCGGGCCGCGCGTTGCCATGCCAAACGCGGACAGAAGCAAAGGGAGCGGAAGCGTTCAGGCGGCTGGCGAAAGGCACACGCAGACCGAGAAAAAGACAGGAAGAAAGAAAGACAGCAACCAGTTTGGTGAACACAAGCGCCCAAAGGTCGAAGGCGGAGGCCGACTGGCAAATCAGCCGCAGCACGTGATTGAAAAAACCTGCTGACGCGCCTGAAAATTGTGCGCGCTGCTATTGGTCAGCGAAAGCTGCGGCGTTTTTGGGGCCCAAGTTGCGTGCTCAGCAGCGCGGTTGCTAATCGGCTGCCGGTCGCGAGCCAGTCCAGAAGCAGTGTCTGCGCCGCTAACTCCGAGTGCAGAGTGTGTTTGCTTGGTTTTGACTGCGCGCCGATTGGCCGCGCACGCGCCTGCTGCAAATCTAGAAGCGGTCCTGAACAAGCAACGCGCGACGCCTTTGTCAGCCCAGCCGAGAGGTGAGCGCAAAACCTGTCCCAGCTCGGCTGTATTGGGCAATGGCCTCGGGCGCGGCCGACCTCGACTGGGTGCGCGCGCGGGCACCGTTTGCGGGACAGCATCAACGTTGCTTCTGTAGTATGTAGACACAGACATCGCGCAGAATGCGAGATTTGAAAAAAAAGTGATGTAGAATGCGATTGAGTCCTCTAGAAATGCCTTCTGTGGCACTAATCGGACCGAATCATCAAACAGAAATGGTATAGTTCAGGGGCAAATTGTATTGTTTTTTCTTTGTCAGGGGCTTTTTGCCCGGTCTACTTATTTGTTTTTCCGGTCAGCAGCATCAGCGATCACTTCTGCCAGCCAACTCTCGAGCGGCGCATCAACAAGGTACCCTTCGCGGTCAAATATCTCGGTGAACGGTTTTGCCGCTTCAATAACTGCGCCCGAGGCAGCATTGCGCGCTTTAAGCCGGTAAACAGCTTCGTGCTTTTTAGCGGTGGTTTGTAAAGAGATCTAGAGTTATTTCGGTTAGGACGCGTTCTGTAGACAAGTTCATTTCCTGTAGACGCGTCAAATCACTCACCTTTACTCCCTCCTTCTGGCCTTCATACACGATTCCATTCTCTCCTTTCCAAATCCACAAACTGAAAAGCGCATTCAGAGTAAAGTATATCAAAACTCCTATTATGGTGTACTGCTTCGCCGCTTCAAACCCGACTTTGTAGTCATAATAGCTTGTAATAGCAGCCACAATTACAGATGCAAATCCCAGCAATAGTCGGACATCAATCAGAGTAAAGATTTGTGCGTATCCCAAGTTCTGCATAATCTAATTGTATCACAGTTAGCTGATTTGATCGCATCTATTTGATAGAATAGCATACTCTGCTCAGCTCATCATCTGTCGCATTCTTCAAATCTGGAACTGCACTGTTAATTGTTAACATTGAATAACAATTGCTCAAAGCAAACTTTTCATACTATAAATTGACTGGTTTGCGATCTGATTTTACCATATTGTCTGTATAGGGTGTCTCGTGCTAGATAGAAAGAGGCGCGTGTTTTCAAGTTTTTTAACTCGATGAATGACGCTTAAACTCCTTGTGATCTAAATGGTTCATATAAACAATGGATAATATCTCAACGCAAAATTGATTATCAAGATCAACTGTAGAAGCGTGGAAGTTTTCAATATAATGACTTATGGATCAGATCATAATTGAATGAGCGTTGTCAAGAAGTTATAGGGCTAGGGTACTACACGTGGTCTTCACTTTTCAATCTGATAAAACCAAACTTGCAAAACGTTCGTTAAACGTCATCCATAGGATTGGTTTGAAACTTCTACAACGAGATCAAAGGCCTGAACACATTATAATATTGATAGTGGAGACACGAAAAGCTGATTTTAAACGCCATACATTACATATCGTCTCTGTTAATGACTTGAACTGTTAGAGCTCACACAGTTTTGTAAATATTGCATATTACGAGGAAGTAGTGAACCATTGTCAAATATTTTTTAATTGATGCATTAATGACTATTCTCATTCATACAGAAAGAGACGGAAAATAACTGTTGTCATAGATCATAGACGTAACTCAGCGTGACAATAAACCTGATTTACTCTTCATCATCCTTCTCGACGTACTTGGCCTTGATGTCTCTCCATTGCTTCTGTATTCATAACTCAGTTAATATAAATCAAATAAGCATAAAGAAGTAGCAACTTACGCCAGCGTTCTTAGCATCCCAGTACTTGTCAATGGTGGAGTCGAAAGCACTATATTCAGTCAGATCCGGCAAATCAATCCGTAATTGGCAAAGCATACATCTCGAAAGCGAAAGCGCCGAAAAGAACGGTACCGACCATAACGGCGTTCCGGCGGAAGAAAGTGTTGTAGATGACAGTGGAGATGGCCTGGCCATGTTAGTTAACATTCTTCCAACTATGGCGGATTATGGACGTAATTCGTTTGTTTTGGCGTAGTAAAAAGAAGGCGTAAAAGTCACAACATATTGATGAGAATGTTGTTTCCGAAAATGTGATGCGCTGTCAGGATAATAGTTTTGCTCATATTGCAGTCGTGCGTTCAACTGAATCTCAAAATATGTACTCTTAAGTTTATCTTTCTTTTGTCTTTCTGATCTTCCAGATTCTTCACAGCTCAACCACATATATTTTCTCTCATAAAATTTCGCAATTCGATTGCCGTACTTGTAAAAGGTCGCAGTACAATAAAATCAAAGGTAAATTGCAGGTTCCGCTCTTCTAGTTCGTATCCTCAATAACTTTTCAAAATTCCATAGCAATTTTCAAAGTCAAATTTGCCGTCCGTAATCCGCCATTCTCAAATTTCTGCATAAATAAAACAAACTCACCATTTTATATGTCGTGTTCGGCGGGCGGTAGTTGCTCGTGTATACGCTTCTTCACCAAGTTGCGTTCGTCCCGACCAAGTCGGTCACGCATTCGGCTCGGCGCTGATTGGCTTAAACAAGTACAAACCCCTTCAAAAAACGTAGCATAAATAGAGGATCGATGTGTGCATTATATTTAAGCTCTGCACTGTAAACTTTAAACTGTAACATTGAAGACTGGAGCACATTCAACTTGTTGAAAATGATTCGACCGATTAAAGACTTTAAAAAAAGCAGCTAGTCTGTCACATTAGAAGACGCCAAATGTTTTCTTCAGACGGATTTGGCAATGAGACTTCGGTAAATATGAACCGATCTCGAAGCAACCATTCAGATGACAACAATGGCCGGTTAGTGTCTCCATTGAAGTCATCTAGACATGATTTCCCTTTCACAAGCAGTCCTGCTGGCGAGTCCTTCAACTCACCTTCATCACCTTTCGACAGCAATTCCATTTTTTTGAACTCATTGAAACGTGATTCAGCCCCTTCGACCCCTGTAAAGTTATCTGCGTCTGGAATTATTGAGTCAGAAGATGGCAATCGACTTATTCCGTCTTCAGCACGTAAAGATGGATCTGTGCGAAAAGCAATTAAAGTTAGACAAGGATATGTGCCTCCCGAGGATGTTCAGAAATACAACGTTGCAGAGCGAGTTGCTTTACGAAAGCAAAAGAAAGCTGCCGAATTGGAAGCTCTAAATGCGAAGAAAGGAGTTTCAAGCGTTGATGAGCTTGCTGAAGCTGTTCAGAAAAGTCTTGAGCTCACTGATACCCTGCAGATTGAGCCAATTTCAACTACTATTGCATCTTCTAAAACATCGGAGAAAATTGCATCGCCTTTTGCAGCTCGAAATCCAGTCACGTCTACGCCTGCTGTTGCTATAGATGCTGCTACTGCTGCAGAGATACAAAAGACAATTATGGCAGCTTCTAGCAACATGATGAAAGAATGGAATATCCACCCTGCAGCACTTACCAAAACTCCAATACCCGAACCTTCACCTAGCAGCAAACCTGCAAGGCAGCCAACAACCTCTGGAGAACATTCTACAAAATGGGAAAGAAATACCCATCATACGGCTAAAGCTGGAACCAAGGAATCAAAACTTTCGGTCGCTACACCTAATTTTGAAGTTAGTGTGGATCAAACCGACACTTCATCTGGAACTGACTCAAGACCGTATCAGGCGGCTGGCAATGGTCAAGATAATGAAGAGGACATAGATCTTGATCTTGACGAATTAATTGGTTATGCCGGCGATGATTTGAATTCTTCAGTATCAACATCTTCTAACTCTAAACAACGAACAAAACAACAAAATTATCGTGGTAATAAAGCCTCATCTTCCACGCGTGGCGGGAAACGTAATGAACGTCGTTCCCCGCCAGTTATCAGGCCTGAGACACAATCAGAGATTCCTCCACCAAACAAAGTTCAAGAAGACAATGTACAGTCTAGCAAAGTATCATCTACTCGGTCAGGCCCTCATGGGTATGCTAACAGAGCTCCTCGTCCGCAGCGTACACCACGTTCTTCAGCTACGCCACCCAATGTTGAAAATCAAGACACCGAAAACCAAACAGCACCACCCGCACAGCAACCGTCTACTCATCGTACTTCTCACAACCAGCACAGAGCTCATTATAAATTCACGAGTAGTTCTAAAGGTCCGGTAACACCTCCAGCTGACGAAGAGCCTCTCAATTTCCCATCATTCAACGAATTTTATGGTATTAAACCTAATCGTCGCGGGCGCGGTCGAGGCCGTCCGCAGTCTGGCTTTTCTTCAGATGGTTTCAAGAACTGAACCTCAGGATATAGCTGGCTGTCAGACCTTGACGATACTTTTATGTGTATATTTATGCTGTAAATACCTGTATTTTTACTAATTCAGAAGATTGCGATCTTCTCGCTTGCATATATCGCTTTATGTTAATTGCAGCTACATATTTTTTTGCACTAGGGCGTTAGTATAGATGATTTATATTTTTTAGTTGTATTTCTCGCTTTGTTTGTCACATATTTATGGAGTAAGGTAAATTTTCAAAAATCTGTAGAAACTTTCCTTCCTGCAATCATCATTACCATTAGATAGATAGCTTCTACAAAAGAGCTGATATTTTTTTAAAACTTTCCGATGCAAAATACTATATATACAACACCCTATCGATTAATGCATCCAAACAAAATACACTCCATTCTTGCAACCAACAATCCAACTACTAACTGACACACAAACGTAGAAAACCAATAACAAATGCCACAAGAACAGCAGAAAAATAGCGAAAACAAACAAAAAATGTAACAATTACAAGTATTCATACAATCATTAGCTCTACAATGTCAATTATCCAATAAAACTAATGAACAAACCAACCAAACCAAGAAATGGCAAAAACAAAAACAATAATCAAACTCAACAAACAGAGACAAAAACCAATGATAATAATGATGATCATATGGCATAACCGCCAACAGGATGGGTATGAGATGACATAGCCGCAATATCTTGATTCGTTGGAAAGACCTTAATTGGAACTCTGCATTCAAAAGTTTCGCAAGACAGTTCCTCTACCGTCGAATACATTACTCCACGTTCGTCTTCGTGCGTACAAATCATAATATTGGGTCTATCTTGCTTTTCACTAGGAGGAGACGGTCGTCGAGAAATCTGAGGCTTGGTCGGACTATGCATTTCACTGAGGGGACTCCGTTGTTCCGGAAACGACATGTTAGCAAGAGCACTAGCTAGTTTTGTTTGCACCTCAACGGCTGGTTTTGAAGGTGGTACAATATTAGCATTGCTTCCGTCAGATGAAGGTAATGTTGATGCATTCAACGGAGTAGAAGGAAGTGAGGATGTTCGTTGATGTATAGGATTAGGTGGAGTATGTGGTTGTCCATTTTTGAATGTTTGGAACGGAGGAGGCGTTCTCGGCTGATTGCCAGTATTTGAAATATCAGATACAGGAGGTGTAGACTGCCTCTCAGGAGGTGTGGACTGTCTTTCAGGAAGAGTTTCAGAGTTAAAGCTATTGCGCTTCGGTTCGATTATAGGTGTAGTAACAAACTCAACGCGGATACTCCATCGAGAAGAGATATATGAGGTATCAAATTGAGGCGTTGCAGTAGAAGGAATGCTAAAAGAAAATGAGGCACGTTGACAGACTATTGTGGAAAATGAACTTTGAACGTAAACCTTGCGTGTTGCTCGTTCGTTAAATTGTGCAGACCGATGTGCGACTTCACTATCAATGTTCTCCGTTGTTTCTAAACTAGCGACGACATGATAGCAAGGAAGGACAGCGCCAAAAAAATCCAGAATCATGACAACTGTTTCACCCAGTTTATAGACAGGCTTTGAAAGGATTAAGGATGCAATTTTCTGTCGATTTCGTGCAATCTCATAAACATTGTTCAGCGCGATTCCGTCAGCTGATATACTGTTGCGTTGAATGGCCAAATCAACAGATTCACGGCAAGAGGTTAACGCGCTACCACTATTTGACGGCGTTGGGACAAATTCAGGAGGAGAGATAGGTGATGACGGACGTATACTGCGGTTTGCTACAGCATTGCTAGCTTTATAGGCAAGAAGGTTTTTGAGATAATGCGTAAAATCATCTAGAGTCTCTTTATTTTCAGGTTGAGGATTTTCACGTGCCAGACGTTTGCTTTCACTGTTGCTGATGAGACTGTTTAGACTTGCGACGCTGGTCGATCGGTAATGCGTTGGTGGTTCGTCAATGGGTGTTGTGATAGCTTCATCGCGCAGTAAGATAATGGGCGAAGTAAGGGAATGCACCGGCTGAAAGCCGCCAGCATCGATGTGCTGAAAAACGCGGAAAGGAAATTTTGTGGTTTTGTACGGCTGAAAGCCTTTTCCGGCTCGCTGAGTGCCAATGCTGAGGTTGTAACTGATCTTTAGCGCTTTTCCGCGGTAGGAAGGTGGAAGGGTCTTAGGTAGCGTGAAACGGTAATCAAACGACTTTGATTCGCCGGGGTTGAGTCGTAGATCGACAAAGAGGAGCGATTGCGGGGTGGAGATGATCGAGATGACGTTTGAGTCTAGCGACGAATGTGAGCAAAAGAATACGTTACAAAGAACAAGCTGGAAACCGTACTTGCGATCGACTTCATTTCAGCGATGGAGCTGACTTCGCTGCCGTTGAGAAGACTGCTGAGCCCGGTTGTGAGCCCGATGCCGAGCTGGCCCCAAATCCCACTTTCTGACTTCCCTGAGCCCAACCCAACGACACCTCCGCCCATTTTTCCACCGACAATACCCTGTTTCTTAGCATCCTCAAATACGCTGGTCTGCACAAGCCCCTCGTCAATCGTGAAATGACCCGAGAGTTGTGCGTAGCCCATCATGAGCGTCTCACCGCCTCGAGTTTTGGGCACGCGCATCGACGCGCGACGCCCCAGAGGGCTCTCACCGCTGCCCTCAATGCTAACAACAGAATTTCCTGAGCTCTTTCGCAATCGCGGAGAAGACAAACGCGAGCCTGAAGTAGCCGAAACGAGAGGTGGTGGGGCGATATTACGGAAAGTAATGCGGGCAACGAGCTGCTCGCCTGCAAAATAGACCGCGTCCGAGAACGCGACGTCGACGCGCAAGGCCGAGTGCGTTGGAGCACCAGCCTGCATTTGTCCGCTAAAGTGAAAAAAAAGCCTCTGTTGCTCGTAAAGTAGCAAATCTCAGACTTTGTTTTATACGAAAGAAAAAGAGAGGAAAGCAGAACAAAAAGCCAACGGGTGCTCTCTGCTTCGACACCGAATTTCAAACTCTGAAACTCCGCCCATCGAATCTGTAAAAGCTCGAACCCTTGACCCTAACACGTGATGCCACGTGGACATGCGGCTCAATAACCCATCGCTGCTAGAAAAACCTGGGTCACGCGCACAGATTCTCCAATCCGGATATTATTTGCAAGCTGAGAACGCTTTAAATGTAGGACATAAAGAAGTCAAATCTATATAAATCATCGATACTCGGCACATTTACAGATAACACACCAAAGTATCGCGTATCGTCGTGATAAAAATTAAAGAAGAGAAAATTCACATGCACGCATACACCTAATCTACAGCCACAACGCCGCATCTGGCAACAAGTAAACATAGTTAAAAACCAGAGAAGAACGTATTTTCTACGCCATCGCGACGTGGCTTACGCCCATAAACCGTAATCCACGCTGAATAGCCTTTAACTGTTCGTCAACATCCCCTTCACGCCAACACTTCTCCATACCCACGAGGCACCGCCGACTGCAAAAGACTGCCTCGAGCACAACTTTGCGTAGTGCCACCACTTCAGCACGATAGCGCCTCAAAGCTGAGTATTTCGTGCTATCACCCATTTCTGGATTCGGATCAAGAATTAGAACACTGCGGCCACAATATGTACATTCGTCTGGCGGCAAAACGCGTGGCACCAAATGCGAAGGCACATAAGACAGTAAACTCCCAAGCTCGTCAGTTGCGTCCAGTTCTGATAGTGACACCGAGCGCAAAATCACCCTCAAAGCAGTCTCTTTCAAAGTCGGCGGAGCTCCAAGCCATGCTAAACTAGGCGAGAAGGGTATTCTTTTGTTGGTTTTTGCAGTTTCTAATTCGCCTCCTCCTTCTTCTTCTTCTACTTCTGCGTCATTCTCAGTCTTAGGTATATGATGTACAAAGTCAGTTATAGTTTGCTCCGTAAACTCCGGCGTCACAGAATCATCAACCACCAACTGTTGTAAATTAAGCGACCTGACTTGATAAGGCAAAGCTGTCAACTTATTCCCTCTCAAATCCAGTTTCCTAAGTGCCTTAAACCGCGTAATCTGAGGAGGTAGCCTCGTCAGTCCACAGCCTAGACGCAGTGTCGTGACATAGTCAAAGAACTCAAAGAACGAAGGAGGCAGCACGGGAACATGCGTCATAGTTCGCATAGAAGCTTTCCTTGACAGTACAGCAACTGTCTTTGTGCTCTCTCTACTGCTCATATAAAGCTTTGCTCGTCGAGATACCGCATCGCTCTGCTTATCAGAGGCGGAAGTGGTAGCAAAGTATGACGTCGGCAGCAGCAGTAACCCGTCATCATTCGACGCTCTTCGCCCAGAACGCGCATGATGGTGGTCATTGCATCCACGCGTCTGACGAGTCTGTAACATATATTCCTGCTTCCTTATTTCACCTGTTATCGCATTGCCGTTGGGAAAAGAAAAAGAATTCTGAGCTGTTGCCATATGCCGGTTGACACTTTAATCTCCCAAGGCCCACCGAAGGCCGGCTCTTTAGTACCGGATACTCATGCTTACAATATCTGAACTCTTACTATTAATTCCGAACACGGAAAAACCTATTAAACGAGATAAAAAGAAATGTACATATATTACACTATTTAACCACTAAAATCGGAAACTAGCAATGTTTGAGTCCTTACTCTTCATCTTGATTGCATAATCGCGGGTAGGGTTCTTTTTCAATCGTTCGAATGCATTCTCCTTTTCCGTCTTTGCAATTTCAGCTTCCATTCCCAGCCATGGCATATTTGACTTTTCTGAAACAATCTCATACTGTCCTGGTAACTTCTGAGCGGCAAGTCTGAATGATTCTTTGGCAACTTGCTCGTGAATATCACCAGTGATCTCAAGAAGGATCTTACCGGTGGGGACGCGGACTGCAAAGTAATCGAAAGGACCCTTTCCTTTTCCCATACGGGTCTACAAGTATTAGTTTTTGCCGCTCGTACAAACTAAAAACTAAACATTAGGAATTTCTTACCTCGTTACCTTTCGTGCAAACAGCAATGTTGGTGCTAAGTCGTGGGAAGATTTCAACCCCAGCGAGAGGTCTAATGAGACGCATCATGACATTCTCCGCTTCGGTCATTTGCTTTGCTGAAATTCTGACTCCGTGAGAAATTAATCGTAATCCGTAAGTTCCAAATTCAAGTGTAGTGCCTTTGATCGAGCCACCAGTTTTGATGGGGACACGTCCTTTGTGCTGCTTTCGTACATTCGCAGTTTTTGGCTCTGCGGAATCAGTTACTATTCGTGAATCAAACTAAATAAATTATTGACATACGGTATTGATGGAATCGGACTTGATTCACTTGTCCAGTTGCTCTAGCGGTAAATGAAGGGCCGACGACTGTATCATAGTTATTAGCACATTCTCCACATTCTCTCTTTACTGCAGACATAACAGCAGTTGCCATCAAGGGAATATCTTATTAGACGTACCTGACCTCCTAACAGCACTAAACATTGTCCGTAATGATGCCATTATGCACTATTGAAAGGACTGCAGCAAACCGGCCGATGTTGGTACGTATTCACACTATGCTCGTCGGGTGAAATTTTCGGAACGGCAACTTTCGCATCTTCAAACCTTATTTTGTTGCCCATCGCTCCACACATTTTACCAACAACGTGAATAATTGAGTATTAATTGTGTATTCAATACACAATGCAGTCAATACCTACGTGCAGAGGTCTGAATTGGCTTGCATTTTCTGGACTACTACGAGTGAGCAAATCTGCACTGAAAGGGACCACAAACAACCGGTACTATAGCGATGTCCCGAATCTTTTTACAACCTCTGCAACAGGCGAAAAGACTGTCAACATTTTCGGAAAATCTTACGTTGCAGATGACTTTACAAATGTTACTCCGTCAATTGCTGAACGAACTACTCGTCAATTGCTCAAAGAGCCTGCAAATCCTCTCGCTATTATCAAAAAGTTGATAGAGTCCAATTTCCCAAGCGACGAATATACTGTCTTTGATCCGCCTTCACCTGCTGTTACAGTTTACGAAAATTTTGACTCTTTAAATTTTACAAAAGACCATCCGGGTCGGAGTAAAAGTGATACATACTATTTGAACTCTGACATTGTACTAAGAACACACACATCCGCGCACCAAGGACATTGCTTTCGCACAATTCACACGCCTGGATTTTTAATTTCTGCTGATGTGTACCGACGAGATGAGATTGATCGAACTCATTATCCAGTCTTTCATCAAATGGAAGGTGCACGAGCATGGAATAGAGACGATTTTGCGTCTGAGGCTGATCTAATTGCAAAGATCAACAGCGATACTTTGAGAATTCCTAGTCCCGGTTTACAAATTATTGACAGCGACAAACAATTCAATGACGAAAATCCCAAACAGTCAGCCATGTCTCCAGAACTTTGCATTGCACTTTCAAATCATCTCAAACGCACACTTGAAATGGTCGTCGGCGGTATTTTCACATCGATCAAACAATTAGATCCTGAATCAGCTAATAAAGAACCTGTTCAAATTCGCTGGATTGACGCATACTTCCCTTTTACTGCTCCAAGCTGGGAAATGGAAGTTTACTGGGACGGAGATTGGTTGGAATTATTTGGTAGCGGCGTTACAGAAGCTCCAGTCTTTGATATGGCTCATGTCCCCAATCACGTAGGATGGGCGTTTGGACTTGGTCTCGAACGACTTGCGATGCTGCTATTTGGAATTCCTGATATCAGACTTTTCTGGTCTAAAGACGAGAGATTTTTGAGCCAATTCACTCCAGGAAGTATCAACCGATTCCAGAAATTCTCAAAATACCCCAGTACCCACAGAGATATTGCTTTTTGGTTGAAGGATGGCTCTGTTCCTGAAGAGTTTCATGATAACGATTTCATGGACATTGTTCGTGACCATGCCGCTGACTTGGTAGAAGACGTTAAGCTGGTATGTTTCGAATACTTTAGAATCTGAACATTCACTAATATGTTAGATCGACAAATTCACACATCCGAAAAGTGGAAGACATAGTCTTTGTTACAGAGTTGTTTATCAATCTATGGAAAGGTAACTCATTTTTGTAAACTTCATGTGTGAGAAAAGCTAACTGTCTATAGAACTTTACAAAATGAAGAGGTTAATGCCCTTCAAGATAAAATTCGAGAACAAGTTGCAGAGAAATTTGGAGTCCAACTTCGATAAAAAGTTATCGCTCAATTGTACATACCATACTTGTAAATAGAATACGTTTATAATATACAAAAAAAATATACAGCATATTAGTTTAGAAATAATATACAAGCTATCCAAGACTAATTATAGTCCAACATATGCATCCTCTCAAACCTTTCAATCGTCGGAATTGGTATTTCCGGAACAAGATACATGTTCCCATCATCATCGTATCTCATTCTATCACGTTCTGTAATGGTGAAAACTTCCACAACACATCCTTCCAGACTTTCAATCAATTCCACGTATCGTCTTTGAATTTCAACAGCCCGTTCCCGCATTTCCCGTCGCGATAGTGCTTCTACTAACCTTCTAGCATCACCGCGAGTTTCATTTACTCTCTCGATAAGTCGACCGAGGGAGTTCACCAAATACTCTTCTTCATAAACACTTCCCTTTTTACCGCGAGCACGTTTCCGTTCTTCACGTCGTCGATTCTTGGCGGTGCGTCGTGTCGCTCCTGTTTGCGCAGTACCACCTGTCTTACCTGTGTACCGTGTAAATAGGGTCTGTCCTGAAGTAGATGCTTGTGAAGTAGCAGCTATTGAGACGTTATCCGGAACATCAACTTCACCAACTCCAATACCATCAAAGTACCCCATGGGATCCAGTGCTTTCTTCTCACGTAGTTCACGAAGTCTGCCTAACTGAGCAGTAATTTGACTTCTGCAGTCCGCAAGTAATTCCGAAATCTGATTGAATCCATCCACAAGCGCTGGATCGATAAGTTCCTCAAGATACTTATCCTCATTTTGCAGTAGAATAACACGAATCGCCTCGGCATACAAAAATCCTTTACATAGCGAAACTACAGCTTCTTTCAGGTCTCGTCGATATTCAAGATAAACGTCAGCTGCCTCTTGATATCTTCTAGCTTCATGAAGTGCTTCAGCCAGCTGAAGTGCCGTAGCCTGTCGTTGCTCAGAACTTATATGACGTTTAGCAAGTTCGCAAACAGATAGCGCTTCACGCCAATTTAGTCCAAGAGTGTATGATTCCAGAGCATCTTCGTAATCTCCCAAAGATTCAAACGCAAGTCCAGACTCTTTGAATTCGTTATTGGCACGTAAATGTCTTGCGAAAAGTTTCAGTATAGCATATTGTTTGATCGGTTCATACTTGTAAATTTGTAGAGCATCTTTATACAAATTATGCTTCACGACGAACTTTTCCACTTCATTAAACACGTCCGCTCCAGATTCATCGTACTTCAAATCTGCTAAATGTCCCAAGGCTCGAGAATATCTGCCCAGATGTGAGTCTAGTAGATATCTTCTTCGCAATGGTGTCTTTTTGTTAAGATCCTCAATAAATGGCACGTATTCTCTGGGATCCTTCTGAGACTGACGAGCTATAATAAGTGCTAGGCGAAGATCATAGAGACCAAGCGAGTAGTCGTATAATTTGTTGACGTCTTGTAAAAAGCAAAGGTGCTCGACGGCAGATGTAAGCTTCTCATTATCATCACCTAAATACACATTAGCTATAATTATTTACTTGGAGCAAAGATACATACGAGCAAAGTTAGACACGAGAGTCAATGCAGCCTCAATATCGGGTGGATCTTTGCAAACGTGTGCGGTAATTATAGATTGAATATGGCTGTGTCTATACTTTGTCTGTAGAACAGTCAATATAGCATCGCAGATTTTGCTCACTTTAGACTTGTTGGAATCGCCTGCTTTTGAAGTAGCTACCGGTTCAAGTGAGAGCCCGGAGATTGAGGCTCGATGCGAAAATGATGGTAATGTTTCTTTGTAGATTGTTTTCGTTACATCGTCATTCCTAGCAGATTAGTCAGTTGCGACCGCATTACAAATGAGAAACTTACGTTAATCCAGACATGAATAAGTCTAAATACTCAACTTTTCCAAGAGCATCCACAAACTTTTCGACATTACTCATAAAAAGTTCCGGACTGTAATCATACAAGATGTCCAGGTTAACTCTATGAGCTCTGCATGCTAAAAATGCTTGCTTATATTCCGTTTTCTCAATCATTCTTCTCACTCCTTCCAAGACCAGCAATCGAGGAAAGATTGTCTCCAAATTTCCTCGGGGCATTTGCAAAACAACCGATACCTTTGAAGGAATAATCGCAACAATTTTTGCACCACGTTCAACAGCGCGACATCGTTCATCAGTGATAGTTGTCGGCGTGTTACTTCCAACTGCTACATCTTCAGGAACGTCTAGTTGTAGTTCGGATGTTGTTGATGATGAAACAAGATGTACAAACTTTAATAGATTTCGAGCAGTGGTAAATGCTAAATGAGTCTCTGTGACAACAAAAGAAGTACAGGAAGTACTCAATCTTTGATTGCCTGCATATAGTCGACCATTCGCAGCCAAGCCAATCACGACTAGTCTATCTTCTGGATTGGATATATTTTCGAGATTAGACTCGTTACGCAGCATTACAGCGGCAATCTCAACACATCGCTCTGGGAGGTCAGCAATCTTCCTAGATGGGATAAAATTCTCATTGTCTATCGTAGGAAGTCCAATCTGATACACTTCGGCAGTCGCAAGTTCGAGACAAGCTGCTTTGTGGTCAACTCGTGGTACAATCGTAGTCACAGGAATTCTGAAATCCTCCTTGTACAACACCTGAAAGTCGATTTCGTCTTTGTACTCAAACTTTACAAAGACTACTTGATTAGCTTTCTCACAATCGAACAGAATCACAGCCAGGTTTTTGTTGACGAATTTAAGCTGTCGAGCAAGTCCATCAGGAACAATTTCAGAGAGCGCAAACTTTTTAGACACAGTAGGTGCTGTAATGCGGACACCTTTCTCAACTAACGGCCATTTGGCAGCTTCTAGACTTTTCGGCTCTAACGCAACAATCAATTCATTGGTAGAATTGATAGATGCATATGTTGCAGGTGAAGACAGCTTTAAATCGCGGAATGACATTGGAGGAGGGGTATTAGCGATAGCAAGTGGTGTGATTTTTAGATGCGTGCCATCCGCAACTAAAGTTACTCCTAGATCATAAGGTGGAGAGTTTGATCCCGCAAAGAGACTCCACGTAAATTCTTGAATTTCCAAATCACCTAGATTTGCGTTAAAATCAGTCAGTGTGAAAATTGGATATATGACTTACTTTCGCTGGCTAGTATTAGTGTAAGAGGTTTCTCTGTGTGCCATTTCATAAAATTTATTTTCTCTCCTTTCAGTAAGTAGATTTCCTGCTTAAGATACCAGTAGTAATTGTTCATTGTCCACAATTGAACTCGGTCTGTCAACAAAATGGCTAAAACTGACGACTGAGTGTTCCAATGAATATCTAATATCTTTTCATCTGAAAGTAATCGCGTGGTGAATTCATGTCTTCGAAGTCCGTTACGCTCAAAGAAAACAATATTAATTCTCCGGTCATCACCATCAAAAACTCTCTGAACTGAAGCAATTAAATTTCCCGATGGTCTCCAAGATACAAAACTCTCTAGACCATCAACAGGCACTGATATGCTATCTAAGGTAATATCACGACCAAAAACTCTGATTACCCTTCGACATATTTCTCTAGATTCGCTTTCTTCGTCTTTGATAATTTCGACAGTGTTGACACAGAAATACTGACCGTCGCCTCGCCATGATAGTCGTGTTTTGGAATCGTCTAAAGCTCCAAGCGCACCTTCGTCAATTTTTTCAGGAACCGTAGGATCACGCATGCCTTTAACTCCTTTACCCTCAAACTGTGTTTCCTTTTTACCCCAGCCAACTGATACATGCTGTGAGGCTGCAAGGTCTGATACAGTAAGTTGTCGTTCAACAATAACGTCCAGGTTTCGGTTGAGAAGAACAATGTTTCGATCAGATGTAACTAATGCAAGGACTTCTTCATCAGGACTCCAACAGGCAGCAGATATACCGGCGTCGATAGAGCCCACTATGGAAACATTCATTGCTGTCGCTTCAATATTTGAGTCTGCTTCATTCTGTGTGGCACCGTAAGGATTGTTCACTAAAACGATATCACCTTTGGCACACACAATAGCAACAGAATTATCATCAGGGAAGAATCGCAGATCAAGTATTGAATCGTCAGGAAATGCTGGTTCCCATGATGCTAAAACATCTATTTTGCCATTTCGCTTTATGCGCTGGATCTCAATTGTCGCAGGGAAATCAAATTCATTATCTGTTGACGGTCCAAGAGAGCAAATTAGGTCCCCAGAAAGAGTATCCAAGAAAGTCGATGTTAGCGGTAAATCCGGAACTGCTGTAGATGTGACAGGAATTCTTGCTCTTTGAATCTGTTCAAGATTCCACATTTTTAGACTGGAACTTCCTCAAAACACAATCACGGGGCTTCACAAATATACACCCGTGATTTTTCTGCGTGTTTAACGTAACTACCTCATCCCAAACAGAAAAACTCTTTTGATTAACTTTTGATGATTTCTAAGAGGCCTAGGGTTTTTAGCAGTTGTGCTGCGGCTCGTGCGGCTCGTTAGAGTTGGGGGAAATGTGCATATTGTTTTCAATTGTTTTCTCACGTGTACAACATATATATGATAGGAATTTCGAGTTGGTGAAAACTTGCTGACTGATAGCTTGTGCGTTTAAACAACAATTTATATGCTAGCAATCTGATAAACAATAGATCTGCTCCTTTGTCAATTACGTTTGCCCCAGCTCGCTGATATCAAGAGGGATTTGGTAGTAGGGTTTGTATTATTTTGCGTATCTTCAATAAGACTGGGTACCGCAGAGATAAAAAGATATCAAGGTCTGTAGTTTGCTCATCTACGTCAAAAAGAAAGACTTTTTAACAGACTTTAGACTTTGAGCTCTACTAACAAATTTTAAGCTACTTCATTACATGATGTTGATGCATTAGTATCTGCCTTTCCTTCATCTCGATGATTGCCAACCAATATAATTATCGATGTCAAAACACGCTACCATGTAATGTGGTTCTGTAGAGAAATGAGTTTGAATAACTACACATCATGTACAAATCAAACAATAAAATTTCTGAATACCAACCTCAATAACAAAAGCTCTGTAAACAACTTTGAAGTCACCTTCTCAGTGTAAAAAGAAAACCATTTGAACAGCCTGATAGAATTTTTGTAGGAATTAACAAAACCCCAAACGAACATTAGAGCTGCATGAGGATACTAGCAAATCAGAGCTGAAGTATGAATTAGAAGAGCTTAAAGCCATATGATGTAGTGACTTATTCATTAGACATGCATGGATAATCATGGCAACGACAATCATATCAGATCTGACCAAAATGTTTCTACTCTACTCTGCACTAAAATTACTACATTCTACTTAAAACAAGGTAATAAAATAGCATTCTTTATTAACAACATAAACATTAGCCAGCTGAAGAAGCAACAGGAGAAAGTCTATCGCTTCCATTTTCAATGCTCTGCTCATGAGCAGTCGCAGATGTATCAGCCAGCGACTGGGATTGTGACTGTGACTGTGGTTGAGAAATTGAGTCTGTTGAAGATGAAGGAGATGCCTTATTCGCAGCAGCTAATTGCCATGCGGGGATTCCTGAGCGTGAAGGGGGTTTAAGGGTTGACGAGGGAAGTTGTGGCGTGCCAGATGGAAGAGCGGATGTATTGGTTGAAGAAGGTGTAGAGGGAGAAGGAGTGAGAGGTGCATGAGAAGGTGGAGACTGTGTTGAGTTTTTGACGCGGTTGGAAACAATCTGTTTAAGTGACTTGATTTCGGATTGTAATTCCAAGAGATCTCTTCGCTGAGAGTCGTTAACTCGCTCCAGATATTTAGGTAGATCAGTCTTTAAAGTTTCAACATTTGATTGCAGTTGACGCATTTCAAGTTCGCGAGACTCGATCTTTGCTTTGGCGTCATCTAGTACTTTATGAAGATCTTCTACTGCTAAATCAAGTGCGTCGAGTCTCTTCTGCTCTGCCTCTTTAAGTGCATCAGTGTCGGCTTGTATTTGCAACAGTAATTTCTCTGTGCGCTCAAACTCAGCAGCAATGGCTTCTTTGTCAGCTTCCAGAACTGGGGGAGTGGGTGGTGTAATTAACGGAAGAACATAGCGCTAGTATTCAGTCAGCAAGAAGTGAATATAATTGCGTGAGTGATCGTACTTTTGCGAGAACGTAAAGGCCATAAGAGACACCGACGGAAGCGGTGGCCATTACGAAGAGATCCTTCCAGTCACGAGAAGGAGGTGGCGGTGGGGGTGGCTGATATGCTTGACCAGGGTAGTAAGCAGGACGAGGAGGTACGTTTGAGTTGGAAACAGGAGCAGATGAAGCAGAGGTAGGACTAGAAGAGGTTGGGGACTCCTTCGAGCGCTTTATAGCCTCGGCAATCTCGAGCTCAGTGAGTCCCTTTGATTCGAGAAACTGCAGGCGCTGTGCCAATGGTGACTCTGCAGCTTTCGGGTCTTGCAAAAACCGCACGGCTTGCTCGAGCAAATCTTCCCGTAAACCGGCCATGATGGGAAGCCTGTCTGCTGGAAATGACAAATCTGTCGTGAAAGTGGGGAACACGAGAGTTTAAGTTAATGAATGGACTCGGCTGCCGGTTCCAAAATATGCCAGAGGGAAGTGGTTTCAGTTCTGAAAGTTGGGAGGTTCTGGTTTGATTTATGGTTGTTAGTTTCAGATGCGGCTGCGGCTTAATTGTTGCAGCAGGTTGCTTGTCTCTGCAAGCGAGCGCTCTTATTCTCTTTCTTCACAGCCAAACAAACGCAATTAGCCATTTTGCCTCGCTCAATTGGCCTTTGACGAATGACTTCGCCTTCGTTTTTCTCTGCGTCGTATGCGCCGACGATGCCTTCGAAGCTAATGCCAGCGGCTGTCGCGGCGCGAAGTCTTCTTCCTCCGGCGCTGGCGCGGGTGCGAACGACTCTGTATGCGACGCACATGCTGTATGCGCCGATGCTGAACTGGGCTGTGATTGCAGTGTTTCTGGTTCTGATTGCGCGGTTGTCGCTCATTTTCACTGATGCTGTTGCGGACTCGCCGCTGCTTATCATGTCGGTGTCGAACGTGCTGCTCTACGGTCTGTCGGACACTCTCGCGCAGACCGTGGCCACGATGTCGGACAACTACGCGCTGGCTGTGCGCCGCGCGTCGCCGTCGCTGTCTCCGTCGGAGCCGTCGTCATCGCCGGCGTCGTCGGAGCTGCCGCTTCACAACGAGAAGCCGCCGACGGCTGAGCGATCGCCGTTTGCTCGTGCGACGTCGCACGTCTTTGCCGCCGCGGCGTTTCCGGTCGCCAACTTCCGGTTCGACCGCATGATCCGATTCGCGAGCTGGGGTGAGTGTTCTGTGTGCATCATTCCGTGGGCACATCGCTTGTGCTACGTGACGTAATACTGACTTGCTGCGTGCCAGGGTTCGTGCTCTCGTTCTTCCTTTTCCGGTGGCTGCAGACACTGGACGCGTGGCTGCCCATCAGCGACGACTCGGTCGTGATCCCGGTGCTCTGCCGCGTGCTTGTTGATCAGCTCTTCTGGACGCCTCTCGCGCTCTCTGGCTTCTTCGCGTTCATGTCCTTCGCGGAGGGCTCCGGCGTCGACGGCGCCAAGCGCAAGCTCTCGACGCTGCTCGTGCCGACGCTCAAAACAAACTTCCTCATCTGGCCCGCGGCCCAGATCATCAACTTCCGGCTCGTGCCTCTGCACTACCAGCTGCCCTTTGTCTCCACCGTCGGCCTCTTCTGGAACACCTGGCTCTCGCTCGCCAACGCCCAGTCCGCGGAGCTGTAGTCGCCTTCTCTCCTCACAGTCTGCTGTATCTCTCTTTCCCTTTAGCCATCGCTATGTTCATTATGTGTCTATGACGTCGTTTAATGCTAGTTTGTTCTGCTGTTCCTGATGGTGTCTGTCTGTCGTTGTATTTATATTACAATCAAGCAAGAAGCTAATCTTTTATTTCAATCTTGTAAAACTCTATTACTTATTTTTTTTTTCAAACTAATCTAAAAACGCCAGTAGTAAACAAATTCCGCAAGCAAGCCCGACTAATGTACATTTCGATCCTAGTATCCGCCGTCGTCTCCGGCGATGTGTTTGATCTCCCACTCTTTGTGGAACTGCTTCTTCAGCTCCTCCAGCTGTCCAATAATCGCCATAATCACGTCCCGCAGGACTTCCAGTGGCGGATTGTCCTCCTCTGTCTGTAGCCGCAGCACAAAATTCGCAAATAACGGATGCTCAATCTTGTAAGCGGCAAAGAGGACGCGGGGATCCTGAAGCAAGGCTGATCGCAAAAGATTTCCGAGAGTGTGGTCTTCTCTTTCAAACTTGATATTCACCGTGTTTGGAATACGCGTATCCGGCGTAATATTCAGTCTAATCAACCGTCAGTAAATCCTCATATATCGCTAACAAATAATATATGCCCACTTTTTCACGCCATCTGGCAGTAAAAAAAGCTCAAATCTATCTGGCTGATTCATTGTTCTGTTCCCCTCTGCAACATCTCCAGGACCGCATCTGAGCTCCCATTAAACATTATTCACAAAACTTGAGTTCAAGTCACAAGTTTACGTAATTGTGACATGTAACATGTGACTTACTTGCTGTCATGTGAAAGCAAGGCCCTGACCCTGTCGAAGCTATTCTAGCGCACGCGAGCATCCATTGTCATTAGCCACAACTTTCTGAACCTATTTATCGCTTTACAAAATATTACAGTAATCATGACTGGTCCGCAGATATTAGCGGAACACAGTGTCCCATTGAAGGATGCGGAAGCGCAAAGAACAGCTATTAAACGACTACTGCAAGCCGTGTTCCCGTCGTGGAACGCCGATAAGCTCGAGATAACCTTCTTGACTGGCGGCATAACAAACTGTGTAAGTTGACCATTTTAATAGTTATTGTGCAAGATGAAGCAGTACTTATTTGCTTTAGCTTCTAAAATGCACCTATCATGCCTCGCCGTCGCAGAAGCAGCATGTTTTAGTGCGCGCATACGGTCGAGGAACCGACACTATAATAGATAGAAATCGTCAGTTATCCGTCATTCTTTGCTTATTTGCTGGTTTAACTCCGTGTATAGGTGAATTTTGTACACATGTTCATTTGCATTCGCATGGGCTTGCGCCCCCATTATATGCACGATTTAAAAACGGTCTTGTCTATGGGTTTATTCCCGGTAGATCTGTCGACTATAAAGAGCTTTCCGACTCACTACTCATGACTAGTGTTGCAAGGATGTTGGCTCAATGGCATACAGTTCTTGACGCTCGCGCGATAAAATCTCTTATTAGTGAGCAAACAACTTCAAGTCATAAGCTTGCTGATACCGCTGATGATATATGGCAGCTTTGTTATAAGTGGATTACTATCCTGCCAACTGATACATCAGAGCAATTATCTCGACAAGAATTACTTTTAAATGAGTTTAAATGGGTAAAATCTGAAATAGACAGTAAAGGTGGTCCAACTGTCGTTGCTCATTGCGATTTACTCAGTGGGAATATAGTTGTCCCTGAAGACTGGACAGCTGACAATTCTCCTCCTGGATATATACCCCCTGTGACATTTATAGACTACGAATATGCATTACCTACACCTCGAGCATTTGATCTTGCAAATCATTTTATGGAATGGCAAGGTTTTGATTGTGACGTTGGTCGAATTCCAAAGATTGGCGGCACTATAATGAGAGCTTGGGTAAAAGAGTATTTGACAGGTGTCAAAATATACAGTTATCCCATAAAACAAAGTCACAATTCAGCACAAATACATTTTCAGACCCTAAAGCAGAACGGAAATGGAAACTCTTCCAATAATCTAATTGCAACTGTTATAGAAGAAGATATTGATGCTGTTATTGATGAAGTAGACACCTGGTGGGGTATGCCTGGATTCTACTGGTACGTTTCTGTTCTATTTTCTACGTATGACTATAAACTGACTTTACATAGGGGAATATGGGCGATAATTCAAGCTGAAATTTCGACGATCGACTTTGATTACACTACATATGCCGAAAATCGTCTTTCAGAGTACTGGAATTGGAAAAAGCATTACTTGGAAAAAAAATGACAATCAAAGAATTCCAATAAGTTATGAGTAAATTGTAACGTGTACAGTCAGCTACATAGTCTCTGCAAATATTGTTTCAAAGTCTAGGGATTCGTTTGTTGATAGGAGGATAATGAGGAGTTGTGAACTTTGAAAATAGGGTTTGGTGTTTTAGGTATGGTATTCTTTTGCATTGTGTGAGATAGAGTGAATGGTGTGACTATTATTGTTAGTGGTCAAAGGCATTGTATATATACCAATTTTATGCAAGTTCTTAATGTGAATTTTTAAACAGAGCAACTCCTTAAATGTATTGTAGAACTATATTAACTACTATTGCCCATTTTTACAGTCCGTCATAATCTTAAACCCTCAAACTATATTCTATTACCATTAACATCAACCCGAATAATTCTTCCTTCAACTAAAGGCGCTATTACATTACTTTTAGCAGAACGCAGTTTATTACTTTGCCATCCATCGAGCATACTATGTTCAATTTGTAAATCTCGCTCGTGTAGATACTCGGAAGATTCTTGATGATTCATTTTATGCCGATGATGTTTGCTGGTTGTTCTATGAAGATGAGTTGGATTACTGTGATTGTTGGTAGGTGTATTTGACTGTGAGTGTGAATGTGAATGTGAATGTGAATGTGAGTGATTCAAATCAGAAAACGCTCTCTTGACTTTATCGGTCCATTTTAATCGATGATGCTTCGAGCTCTTAGATCCGTCGCTTTCAGCCCCATCTTCAGTATTTTCTGTTTCATCATTGTACTTTGTTAAATGCTCATGACTTTTACCCAATAACTTCATTGACATGAACCACATTCTCAATAGCTGTAAAAGTAGTAATCCTTGTTCTTCATCAACTACTTTCCGTTCTGGTGGAACTTTGAGCGCTTTAAATCCATCGTGTCCTTCAGCCATATAATTGAGCGTCGTGCAAGTATACATTTTATCCAAGATCAATGGGTCGCCATTAACCTCAGCTGATTGAATTCTAGGTGTAGACTCTAAGCAATAGGTATACTTGATCCCTGATACTTGAAGAAAACGACCTTCTAAAGCTGGTAATTTTGATACACCGTTCTCTAATGCGGCAAGAACTTCTCGTCCGTATAGAGACAAAACAACGCAAGGATCTTCATATGGAAATGTCAAAATAATATCTTTCATTGTTAATGGACCAACAGGATATATAGTGTCTGATCTCAATGTTCCTGTAACTTATTAGCGAAAGCGGCACGAAACGTATTGATAAACTTACCTCCAGCAACAAGTGCGATATCAGTGTCATACCACATTCTCAAAACATCAGATATGAAATTAGAGATATTGCTTTCAGCAGATCGCACAGTTTCGAAACTAGCGTCGAGCTCGACTTCCGTATATCCAACGGGCGTCGACAATCTTTCATTCAGCTCTCCCGATACTTCCATCACATATTTTGCGCTCTCTGGATCTTCTGGAATGTCATTTGTGATATCTCGACGTGTAACGGTCCATTTCCATGTACTGCTCTCCTTGTTGTGAAATCCTTCGACATAACTCAATTGGCGAAAGTCAGACCCACTGCGTAAGATGGGCGTTCCGTGCATTGTAATGTAATTGTAAAGATGATCATGACCGCCCAGTATAAAATCCAATGTGCCTTGAGGCACGCTGTTTGCCAATTTTATATCATTAAGCTCGCGCATGTGAGTTAGTGCAAATACTAAATCACAGCTTTCGTCTTCGCGAAGCTTCGTAGCTAGTGATATAGCACTCTCTGCGCATTCTCGAAATTCAATGCCATCAGGTAAAGCAACTATAGTTTCCAACCAATCCCTAACTATTAGTCTCCAATTCTCACAAAATATCAATTGAGTATAATTACCTTTCTACTAGCCCTATAAATCCAATTTTGACTCCCGATACTTGCTTGACAAAATACTCTTCACCTTCTGCTAGAGGTTTGCCATCTAGAAACACATTTGACATCAGCCATGGAAAGTCGCATTGTTCTTTAAGTGCAATAAGCTGTGGAATTCCAAAATCAAAGTCTAACTCAGTCAGCTGCTATAGCTATTTATCTGTAACAATTACTAAGTACCGTGATTGCCATACACAGAAACATCAACACCAATATGATTAGCTCCCAGCAGTCCAATCATATGTGTTCCCTGTGTAACTGTAGACTCTAACGAAGGACTGAAAGCATCTCCAGAGAAGACGGTCAATAATTCTGGAAGATCATCATATTCCTCGTTACTCCGATACATATTGACCAATTTGACAAAGCGCGACGCGCCGCCTGGTATTTCGGACTCGGGAAATTGTGGTGATATATGATACACATCATTGAAGTGCACCATGCGCAAGTCTGGTACCTCAGGTGGAAGCATTGTTTAATTAGTCTTACTGTAAATATCAAGTGTACGTTGTTGAAATAAAAAGTCGTAATGCAGAAAGTAATTATGAAAGCCGGCAAGGTAATCAGGTCTCGTAACCCGTGCAGATAAACCAACCTCAATCTGAACACTTTCGAGAAACTCAAAAGCACATCTTCTGGTCAATAGTAGCAATTCCTCTTGGCCACTATCAAATAAAACTCAAAAAGACATGTAAAGCACAATGAAATCAGCTAATGTGGCGTAAAATATATGAAGCCGTTCTATGTTCAAGTGTCACACTACAGACCCAACGACTCGTAAGCCTCACATGCGACACGCGCTTCTAACGCGTCATTATGCATGCGGCTTCTTTGAGGCGCCTTGACCATAGCAGCTTGGCAGCACCTTTGTAACGAACATATTGATGTATTGATCAAACAGAACTTTCACGCAACAGTAGCTCATTGGCTCAAAGTAACAACGTACAACAGAATAGTAGAACATGTAACGTGATAAATAGCGGGTTCATACTTTAGACTGTTTGCCATAGTTTCAGTCATAATACTGAATTTCTGCCGACTCCTTTGTTCATATGTCGAATGTAATTAGTGCGGCTTCACCGGCTTCTTCCGATTCTTGCTACCGTAAGAACTTCACGCGTTTTCCCCTAGGAAGCTCATTAGTTAGTACAATAATTACTTTTACTCTAGCGTATTTGTTTATTTGAGTAATAAACTGTTTGTGCTCATTTACTCAATTTGCTTTGTGTCAATGAATTATAGATTCTTACCTGACAAGCATTGGAAGCGCCGCACGTCTAAGTCATTTAGGACTACACATTATTTGAGAGCATTTTTTATTATTTTATCATCCTTTGATTGGTTATTTGTTAATAAAAGTTAATTGACAAAAGTACCAATACACGTGTTACGTAAATTTCACTTTGCAATTTAGCGTATCTCTGTTGCAATTAAATGTTTCAGGTGTAAAGGTGCATGACTTTGTTCAGTCGTATTGAATGATCCGGAACCATCAAGCTGATAGTCAGATCAATAGCCAAACAAATTGCGAATGGTCAAAAAGAGCCTGCTTCTTACATTGAGAAATACATACAAAAGAAAAACTAACACTCTAAACTCAAATACACCAACAAGTAAATACTCCAACCGCTTCTGTACCGCACTTTATTCGTATCTATTAAATAAAAATTTGATTTCGTCTCCCGTGAGCTTATTGCCATTCAGTTTGCCGTTTTTGTCGTCCATCACACCTTTAGCAAGTTCTCGCTTCTGATCTTGTAACGCAACAATGCGCTCCTCGACGGTCGCTTCAGCAGTAATGTCATATACATCAACGTCTTCTTTCTGCCCAATTCTGTGAACTCTATCAATCGCTTGTTCAGAGATCATCGGATTCCACCATGGATCAATTAATATTACTCGAGATGCACATGTCAGATTGAGACCAAGAGCACCACACTTGAGAGAACACAGTAATACCGTGATTCTCTTGTCCGTAGCAAGTTTTTCTAATGCTTGTACTCTGTGCTGTGATTTCATAGAACCATCATCTATAGCAGCAAAAGTTAGCGTAGTGAAGCCAAATGAGAGATTTACTAACATCTTGTATAAATTATGCCTTGCTCATCTAAAAATGGCTGTATAATATCCAACATAGTCGTAAACTGACTAAACACTATGGTTTTTCTAATTGGTTCATCTTTTAAGATTTTGAGCACTCGTGAAATCTTAGCGCTTGGAGCATGTACGCTGATGCCGTTCGAAACAAAAGTAGAAATGCATTCAGCACAGTAGTCTGTTGATATTTTGGTTTGTTCCTTCGAGAGCCTGACAGAGACATTAGCCAGGATCACTCTCACCATTTTCATTACTCACTCAGTTTGACAGATCATGCATTTACGAACTGCTACTGCCATATCCCCAAGCATGTCGGCTAAATCATCCAAGTCGTCTCTGGCAAAATTGACTGATTGTTGTGATGGGGATGGCTCAGGCATGATTACAGCATCGGCACTATCTGATAGCTTAGACGCAACTATACTGGTATGATTGCATGCTATCTATCCGTCAGTATGGTTCAAGCAAAACGTTTTCTCAGACTTCTTACCTTGCCGCAGACGTAATAACAAAAGTAAAACGCTGATGTATTTTTGTCCGCCTTTGCCGTTTCCCATTAGAACTTGCATTTTGTTTGCCATCTTTGCTTCCAATGAGTCATAGAACACGCGTTCAGGAGCGCTTAATGATACCGTCACTTTATGAATATTTCGCTTTGGCAACTGCATTCCACTTTCACCTAAAACATCTTTGGTTCTCCTAAGCATGGTCTGCCCTAGAACTACCTGAAGTCTTTTCATAGCCAATTTTCCTTTTCCTGCACCTGCGGGTCTGCTAATTTTCTCTTTCCAAAATGTCGGATCGGACAAGGGAGCAATCTTCACAAACATAAATAGCGAATGTAGCTCATCAATATTGTTTTGCAATGGGGTACCAGTAAGCGCCCATCTATTAACTCCATGTAATGCACAGCATGCTTTTGCTGACTGAGATGCCTTGTTCTTGATAGTGTGAGCTTCATCAAGAATGATTCGCCACCAATCCAGTTTGAACAGCGGGCCTTTATTATTGTATTCTGATGAAACAATATTATAAGTCGTGACAACAACCGAGTATTTTTTCAGCGTCTCCGCAGATTTAGTTCTTGAAGGTCCATGGTGCACCAAAACAGACAAATTAGAGGATTTTGACTTTATTTCTTGCGCCCATTGGTTGATCAAAGCCAACGGAGCAATAACAAGCGTTGCAGCACAAGCGTTTTCTGAAATATGCGTCTCCTTATTTTGCTTGTTTGATAAAATGAGTGCAATTGATTGAATTGTTTTACCTAAACCCATCTTGACTCTTTAGTTAGTACCTATCTTCAAATAAAAATTATTACATACATCGTCGCAAAGAAGACCTCCTTTGTTTTTAATATCTTTGCTTTCGCGACCAAGCAGAAAAGTGAGGCCCGCCACTTGGTGGTCCATCAATTTCACTTTTAAATCGTTTACTTTTTTGTCATCCTCAGAAATTGCAATCTTATCTTCTTTTTTCTGCTTCGAGCCATCTAATATATCTTTCAACGAAGCTGTCATATCGCTGGTAGTCATATGTGTATAATCATCAGCTGTGATTTTGATGGGTATCTCATAATCATCCTCTTCCTTCTCTTTCACCATGGGAACATACAGCACGTTCCCAGGTCTACCGCCCAGTTTCATCATTGAACCTGAAGTGGATTTTTGTTCTTTGTTTCCTTTCTTTTTCGAATTTTCTAGAGTTAGCTTATTCATTCTTTCAGTAAATGCTGTAAACGGATCCGATGTGAATCGAGATTCTGACGTCGTAGATGGTGCACCGCGAACTGGCCGATATCCACTAATTGGTTGTGGTCGAGATATCTTCAAGGATTTTGTGTTTTCATCCTGTGACCTTTCCCTTGCTCTTTCGAGCAGTTGTGCTAGTGTTTCCTTTTCTGATTCTCTCGATTGACTCTTTGATTTTGTCTCATCTTTGTCCCAAGCATTTCTTCTAGATGAGTGAGCGTATCTATTGCTTATGTCTCTAATGGAGTCCTAAAACCATCAGTCAAAAAACCTGGTATAATAGAACTAGCTGACCAAAGACTTTACCTGTTTGGCGGACAATTTGAACACCCGTGAATTAATTTCACGAACATCATCATCATCGGAGTCTTCGGATGCAAGGTTTTCTAGCTTCTGATCTCCCTTTGAAGCATACGAAATTACAGATTTCTTCCATTCAGCCGAGTTAGGAGTAATAGGCTCTAACAAATCGCTCAAGTTTCGCACTTTTGATTTATCTGATACGGATGATGAAGGACGGTTTGTGCCTCGACATGAGTCTAGTATTGTTTAGCACGTTTTCCTAAAGCACTCAAATAAAGCTCACCTTTAGACTTAAGCGGACGTCTCAGACCTGTATGAGCTAGAGGGTTTTGCAGCGGTGACGCTTGTCCAAATACTGGTTTGTCTCCACGTAGCTTCTCTAAAACATTACGCTTCTCGTCCGAGGACCCTTCCATCTTTCAAACATACACTATCAAAAATTGATTTAGCTTACTCCAAAGCTCAATATATGAAAAGCGATTTTCTCGTCGACTATGTGAGGTCGATCACGATTAACAAAAATCGTGTTTTGATTCTTCAAATCTTAAATTACAGTTGCTTAAGCAACCAAATTCACGTGACTAATGAGATGAGATGAGGGGCTCGTGCGCGCGTGGTATACTCGGTCAGTGATGAATGCCACTTAAGAACGATAGAACTTGAAGCCTCATCCTGACTTGATACTTTTAACGCTCCATTGCTGCTTTGCGTTGTTTGCTAAATTTGCTGATTAACTCTGTGAAAAATATTTGGATCTACTGCTACTGCATTGATACCGGGATCAGTCTATCGTTCGCGGAGCTGCTACCACTCACTGCACATTTATATACTCTAATTTTCTTGTCATTCCAATTTCAATCCAAATAACTTGAGAATCGATTGATACCTT
The DNA here is from genome assembly GCA_030570675.1 of Myxozyma neglecta. Lineage (NCBI taxonomy): Eukaryota > Fungi > Ascomycota > Lipomycetes > Lipomycetales > Lipomycetaceae > Myxozyma > Myxozyma neglecta. Next base: position 33,655 of record JAJLWK010000002.1, on the reverse strand, counting down.
TAAAGCAGTATGAGTGAAAACAAACTTTTTTTCTTGGAACGCCCAGTTTTAGAAAACTCTCCTCCTCCTCTAGATATATTTCGAATGATTTCACGACAAAATCAGACTCCAACTCGCAAAACTCGTGATTCTGACGCTCAGACTTGTAATTCTGCTCCAGCAGCTTTAACAGTGGAGAAAGAACGAGCACGTCAACTTAATAATTCTGTGACTACACCCACTTCAACTGTGAGGTCTTCATATTCTAAGCATCATCGGCTTGCAAGTATCAATAGTGAGGGCAGTCTCCCAGCAGACGATAGTCAACAGACTCTATTGCAGAACAAACCTGATCACAAATGGAATAGTTTTAACTCGGATATTCAAATTATGGACATGGACTACTTCACTGCTGAAGCTTGTCAAAATAGCGATGGTGCTTCACCTCATGCTCAGAAGACATCAGTGGCTAAGCAAATCAAAGGACTCTCAACAAATATAAATGGTTCTCAATCTGTCGAAGCTGAATTATTGATCAGTGGTGCTAGGAAATTTTGCTATGAGGATTCGAAAAGTAGGAATACTTCTGTATCTGAGAACAATAACGTTGCCTCCCACGCATCTTTACTTGAAATTCCGAGTTTGCTAGATGGTGATAACATAGTTCCGTCAATATCAACATCAAGAGATTTAAGTTTTGAACAAGATCATTTAAGACTCTCAGCTGCAAAAGATGCAGCACATTCACCACGTTTAATCAAGTCCGAAGGTACAAATGTGCCCCACCCGTCACTAAATCTCTCTAAACTGAAAGAGCTTTCATCATCACATCTGAAGAACCAGCCTCTCTTTACTGAGCAAAAGCGGCTTAGAAAGTCGCCGGGTACATCTAACCAGTTGTTGACTCCTGAATTGTATCGTGCTCGAAGTCTATCTAAATTGGAGAATGGGTTTGATCCTATTATGAATGCTTTGAGCTCTTTGCAGCAGGAAAAGAGCAAACTAGAATTTGAGCTAGCAAGTTCTTTGGACCAGTTGTCTTCTACTCAAATTGAACTTAAGAACACAAAAGCATCTTTGTCTTCTCTTAAAGATAGAAGTCAAAGACTAGCAAAACTTGTGAAAGATATCGGTACTGACCGAGATGAGTTACGTCGATCTATGGATGCGTGTACTGCTCAGATTGAATTTGCTCGACTAGGTATTATTGAATTGAAAGGTGATGTGGGTCTTGCTCACCGAAACCTTTCCGAGAGAAGCAGTATGCATGAAAATATAGCAGTTCAGTTGAAAGATCTAGACCGGGAATTAAGCAATCGTAAGTTTCGTTGTTTGTGTTGCGTGAAATGCATGTCTAATTGCTAGGGTCAATGGCTTACAAAATCCTACAATCTAAATTTGATGAAAAATCCGGATTACTGCTTGAAGAGCGCAGTAAAGTTGCAGCTTTTGAAGAGCGAATTCAGCACTTGGATGCTACGAATCGACAATTGCTCCAACAGCACGATTCTGAGAAAACTGGAATGATGAAAGCTATTGAAGATAAGCTCAAGACGGTAAACGATGGAATTTTGAAGTACGTGGATTTCCCTTTATGTGTCGCATTTGTTAAATATTCATAATTAGATTTGATGTTATGCTCGATGATAAATTCCAGGTTTATGCGGGCCATCTTAAGCAGATTGAGACTTTGTGTTTGGAAGCGCAGAAAGAGTAAGATAACATAACGTATTTTTTCTATTGTTTCTTGGTTACTTGAATTTACATGACTGTTCAGAATTTCCTTGAATGGCCAATCGGTTTCAGAACTTTCAGCAGCTACTGTGTCCCAAAAATCATTAATTACAGATTTGGTATCTGATCTGCAAAGTACTTTACAGAATGATATCTCAGCTATTACAGCACAGAGCGGCACTCTTCAAGCAGTAAATTATGCGTTACAGCAAGAGAATAAACAACTTCTTCTTGATGTTTCAAAACAGGAGGCACGCTCGAAAGAACTCGAAGTACAAATCAAGAAATTGGAGGAAGTAACTGAAAAGGCGAAAGAAGAGGTTACACGACTGAAAAGTGATGATATCGTACTACGTTTAAAATCAGAGCTTGATAGGCTTCAAAAGGAGATTGCTGTTCAAACTAAAATGAGACAAGATTGTGAGAATTTGCTACTGCAGACTGGTAATGAAATGAAGTCATTAGAGGTACAAAGAACTGTTGTATTTTGATCAAAAAGAGAAAAACTGACTTCTTTTGTAAACATAGGATAAGTTAACGGAAGCAAACTCGCGATTGATTGAGCAGAAAGGCAGGGAACGTGAGATTGAGAGCTGTGCTCGCAAAGAATGTGAATCACTTTTAGCTCAGCAAGAACAACATGCCAAAAATCTGGCAGTGACAAACGACTTGGAGAAAAAGAATGCGTTGCACGCACTTACCACTAAATACGAGAAGCTGATTGCAGAGTCAGAAAAAGCTCGATCAACTGATTATGAAACTTTCAAGCGTGATTTGGTAAATTTTTGTCAATTTTCGGCGATATCCAATTAAGGTGTAGATCTGAATATAGGCTAACAGTTTGTTATATACTTATAGAATAACGAGAAGGAGTTAAGACTTAAGACCGAGGAGACAGTTCAAGTTCTCCAAGAGTCTATTACGAATCTTATTCATCAAAACGAATTAAAGACTGAAGAGAATTCAAAGTTAAAACAGGAGCTTACGGAGCTGCAACAAAAAATCAAAGAGCTTGAAGAAGGCAGACCGATCATGTCGATTCCTGAAATCAGGTTTCTACCTCGGGAGGTTCCAAATGCTTGTATAGCCTCTACTCGCGAAGATAACCGAGATACTCGTAGATTTTTCTCTGTGCCTTTTGATGACGACGATACGCCAAAAGAAACAGCTGATTTCGATTCAAACTCGCGAGATAAAGATACTAGCGAACTGACCTCTATTCTTGATGCAGGTTTTGGTGCCAGCGAGGTGCTTCAAGACTCGGTTGTCACTCCCCTTTCGCCTCCTGCTGAAGATTTATCTATTGAACGAATTGTTCAAGCCAAGAAAACAGATAGACGAAGCAGCCGATCACGCTCAAAAGGAGGAAAAAAACGCAAGGTTGGCTTTTACTATGAATCTGAAGGACTTTCTTGCCGGATGGTCTTTTACGGGTCACCATATGATACAAAGGATTAACTGATGTGTAAATATAGGTAACGATGGCTTCGAACTCTCCGGTAGAGCTCTCTAATTCTCGTTCTTTGAAGAAAACTAGGGTAAGTGAGATTAAGTAGCTTCAGTGTGTCCTTTTCTCACGTGTTCAATAGACGCGATCAGTATCGCAATTGGAGCCTACTGACTTATGAAAATCGAAATCACTGTATGATAATGTCGCAACCGCCAAATTGATCCTGAAACTACAACACGATATGTTAATTTCTTGATTGGTGGGTCAGTCAAACTCATGCTTGATCCGTAAGGCGAATAGAACTTCAGAACTTTCAGAGATGTTCTATTTTAGAATTACACTCAAATCTGTTTTTTCATTCAATACCCTTTTGTTCAGATATTACACATTATTCACTGATTTTTTACTTTGTTTGCTTGATTCCTGCTTGCTCATTCAAGAGGGAAGCTGAAATCTATATTGTTAGTTTGCTGGTAAATTATAGTAATATAAGCTTGCTTTTCATCATACTAGACAGGATTTACACTATTGTGTATCAATGACATCACTAAACGTCGCCGTATGAGAGTTAATCGGACCGAGATGCGCTCCTGAATTTAACCTTAACCAGATGTTAAAACCTGTTCGAGACACAATCGGCGGTTATCAAATTTAAGCTCTCAAGAGTAGTGCCGAAGTAGACCCGCACTCTGCATAATGGGGTTCTGCCCCGCTTTTGAAGACAGGTATAAAAGGAGGTCGAACGTGAGGGAGAATGTCGTCTCGAGCTCAAGCGCAAAGTAGTTTTTGCTTGAAGTTGAGTTATTACATTTACACCTTGAAGAAAGATGATTAATCCGGCCATTGTTTCTCCACCGGAGATTAAGCGCGCCTGGTGGAAAGAAGCTAGTATTTATCAGATTTATCCAGCTTCATACAAAGACAGCAATGGCGATGGAATTGGCGACATTGCCGGTATTATTTCAAAGTTGGACTATATCAAGTCTATAGGGATTGATCTTGTATGGCTGTGTCCTTGCTATAAAAGTCCTCAGATTGACATGGGATACGACATCTCAGACTACAGAGATATCTACGAAAAATATGGCTCTTTACAAGATATTGAAAAATTGATTGCTGGACTTCATGAACGAGGCCTCAAGTTTGCCATGGATTTAGTGGTCAATCATACTTCTAGTGAGCATGAATGGTTCAAATCTGCTAGATCGTCGAAAGACAGTCCTTATCGCGACTACTATATTTGGCGTAAAGGCAAAATTGGTCCAAATGGTGAGCGTTTACCTCCTAACAACTGGGGCTCGATGTTCAGCGGAAGTGCCTGGGAGTATGACGAGCCTAGCAACGAATACTATCTTCATTTATTTGCTGTTGAGCAGCCTGATCTGAACTGGGAGAACCCGAAGGTTGTGCAAAAGGTCCACGAAATTGTCCGTTTCTGGCTTGACAAGGGTGTTGATGGGTTCCGCATGGATGTAATCAACTTTATCAGCAAGGTTCCTGAGCTGCCTGACGCGCCGATTGTTAATCCTGACTCTGTTTATCAAGACGGTTCAATGTACTATGCTAATGGTCCTCGCTTGCACGAATTTCTTAACGGGCTTGGTTTAATTTTAAAGGAATACAATGCGTTTAGTGTAGGAGAAATGCCATGTGTCTATGATCCTGCAGAGTTGGTGAAAGCCGTTGGATTTGAAAGAAATGAGCTCAACATGATGGCTTCAGTTTGAACAGATTCACATTGACACCGGGATGATGGGAAAATATCAGCAAGGAAAGTTTCTTATGTCGAAATGGAAAGCTATTACCACTAAATGGCAAGAATTTATGCAAAATAATGACGGTTGGAATGCACTTTACCTTGAAAATCATGATCAATCCCGCTCAGTGTCTAGATTTGGTAATGATTCTGACGAGTTTCGTGTCGTTTCCGCAAAAATGGTCGCTACTTTCTATGCTCTCCAGTCTGGTTCGGTCTTTTTGTATGAAGGTCAAGAGATCGGGATGAAGAATGTGCCCAAAACGTGGGGAATTGAGAAATACAAAGATATTGAGGCACTAAACTACTACAAGGCGTTAAAAGACAATGGAGCTTCGCAAGAGGTACTTGATTTTGCTGTCTCTCAATTTCAACAGAAAGGACGTGATAATGCTAGAGTTCCTGTTCAGTGGGACAGTTCAGAGTATGCTGGGTTTAGCACTGTTGAACCTTGGATGTCTGTCAACGAGGATTACAAAGAATGCAACGTCGCGTCACAACTGAATGATCCAAATAGTGTTCTAGCGCATTTCCGAAAAATTTTCGCCTTGAGAAAAGAGTATCTAGACCTTTTTGTCTATGGATATTATAAATTGGTTGACACTCCGGACGAGTTCTACGTTTATACTCGCGTTAATAAGGATAGCAAGGCGATTGTGATACTTAACTGGCAGTCAAAAGATGATGTATGGACAGTTCCTGAGGAATATATTGCGCCTGCGAAGATGGCACTCTCAAACTACCAAGATCCAGCAAGTTTGAGCGCTAAGCTGGCATTGAGGCCCTACGAGGCAGTTGTTTATGTTTACGAGTAGGCATAGTTCTCATGCCTTTTTTTTTTATCTTAAACAAATATTTAAAATTAAGAGTAAATACGGTTTGTTTAACATGTGAAAGCGCACTTCTGAATTCTAGCGAAGGAAAATAATTTAAAGAAAAAGAAAGCCTCTGCACAAACTCTGTAAACTTCCAGTCAACGCCCACTAAGAGATCCTAGCTTGGCATATTAGCAATTGCTGTTGATTGAGCAACACTTACTCGGTGAACGATTTAAGAAGTTTCGTGTCTGTCTTAGTGAACCAAACTGAGAGTTCCTACTAGGTTTGGTCAATAGACAGCTTCACGTTACAATGCGGATCAGAAGCTATTTTAAATCAAAGTTAGTCAATGCATGTTTTGGCATTCTCTCAGTGATCCGCCACATAAGAAGATGCGTAAAACATGAACGTCGAAAAGATATGAAACTTATATAAAACCTTAAGGTCTAATTAGTTTTTGTTTCTTGTGTCTGTTTTTTTTAGTTCACGAAGAGCCAATTAAAATCATGCGCAAACGATGGAAAACCGTTTGTGGCTGAGACCTATAGGTCTCTGCAATTTCCGGAAGCAGAAATTACTTTCATTCAAAATGCCGAGGAAAGAACAGTTTATTTTTCTCTCTATCTTTTGCTGGCCCTACTGGTTAATCGGGGTTTCGGGGATACAGAATTTTGCACCATTATTTTATTAATTCTAGAAAATAAAATTCTGAAAATATAACTAACGAATCAGCAGTTTTAAGTATACTTTATTGAAGAGTACTTGATAAACTATCAAATTAAACAAAATAACTTTTAGAATAGCATTGTTTATTTTTTATCGTGCTGTTGGATTGTAAATTGTTCTGTGCTGTTAGAATTAAACCAGATGCCTTCCTTTTTAAGGAACGTACAGTGCCTCTTTCACTTTTTAAAAATGAAGAAGCTGTACAACTGCAAAATGATCATTACCAACAAAACCCGGATAAGAAATAAGAATATCATCTTCTATTAATATTACATCAACGAAAACAAAAACAAAAGCAAAAATATAAACATAAACTTAAACATAGATATAAATATAAACATGAACATGAACATAAAGACTATAAAAACTTTGAGCAAGCTAAAATAAATATGGAGATGAAACCCAACCGGAGTGAAAATAATATAGCAAAAATGATAAAAGAAAGCACAAGAGAAAAAGAAAAAAAGTGACAAAAAAAATAAAAAATATGAAAATAGGAAAAGGTGAACATAATATACTAACAGGTTTAGCGAAAAAAGAAACACGAATGAGTGTATCCTTCTTATCTTAGAAACTATAATCTTTTTCTTTTTTTCATGTAAAAATCAATCAGGAGTAATTGTTCAAATACACATGTTACAGTGGAGACAGCCATCAAACAATCACACAATCGTTCAAGTCAAGAAGCAACGATAGACTATAGGTTTCCTCTATAACACTTTAATGCCAATTAATACCTTAAAAATTTATTGAACAATAAGACTCCGTAATGCAGAAGTTCCGAATATCTCTCCCAGTGGCATGAACAACGCAACAAATCAAATCTTTACAATGCTTTATCATCCGTCTTCAATGCGCGCCAATTTCTGTAAGTTGACCTCTCCAGCACAAGTCTCCAAAGTGACGTATTAAAACATTAAACTCGCAAGTATTTTGCCAAGCAGTAAAAAAAATAATGCAAAATTAAAAAATAAACACGAGCTGAGAAGAAAAATAAAATCGAAATCTGGAAAACCTTAAGAGTCTCAGATATTCAAGACATGAGCTCAAACATAATCTCAGATTCACCATCCGCGCCAATCATCTATAGATTATAACCCATTCATTAACCCCTCACTGCAACCAAAAACAGAGTAGATCAAGAAAAGACACCATTCAACAATAGCTCATTACAATTCATCGATCATCATAATGCACACATGTCGGTCATTTCTGTTCAAGACTACTAGCGGAACTACTATGCCCAGAACCATTGCCGTTGCTAGTGCTCGCACTTGCGCTAGCGCTGCCGGTCAGACTTCGGCGTCTGGCATCAACGTCCTTTGAAGCAATACCAACCGCAGCGGCGGCTGCATACAACTCGGCATCAGTTTCAATCTCGCCAGTCATTTGACTTGCAGGTGGGCGCATCATCGGTCGTTGCTGCTGAGGCGGGCCTTGGTTAGGTACACGTTGATTTGAGTAACCCCGTAATGCTGATTGAGATCCAAATGCCGCAGACATCATCGCGTCCATTGGGCTAGGCCCAGCAATTAAACTCAACTTTCGCGCTTGTATCTGTGGTGGAATATACTGCTGTGGAGGTGGCTGTCTGTAGTTCGCGTACTTAAATTTACTGTTTGGAGGTGCAGGGGGCGCTGCTTCAGGAAGATTGTTAGGTCTTCGCATCATATGAGGCGAGAGGCTAGGCATGGACTGAGATTGGGGATACAGCGAAGGACGAGCATTACTCGACAACGAATTTGCTCGAGAGCTGTCAGTCAATGCCCGAGTATCAACATCACCATAACGATCTGAAGTGTAGTCAACAAGAGCTGAGCCCATAAAAGAGTCATAGTACTCGGAAGGCGTCGAATTAGAAGCTTGGTCAAAATGAGATGAACTTGGCTTTCGCCCGCCACGCATTAATCTCTGAAAGGCATTTCCAATCGAGCCGTGAGTTGATGACTGCTCTGAGTCTGCTTTGTTGCGAGCAAAGCTGTTTGTTCGCTTATTACGCTGAGCAGTGAATGCAACCATATCAACGTCATCGACTTCGAAGTCCGCATTACCAAAGTAGTCTTGATCGCCTACTGCTGAAGCTGCGACGGAAGGCCTCGAAGGACGCTGTTGAAATTGTGGACGCTGTTGGTAATGTCGCTGTTGCATCATTCGCTCTTGCTCGCGGTACATCATGTCTCGTTGTCGTGGATCCATCTGCATAGGAGGACCACGCACCGATGCTGAGGAGCTCACGAACTCACTCTGACTCAATGCAGGAGAGACCATCGAAGCACCATACATAACAGTACCAGAAAACTCCTCAAGATCGTCAAGAGAGCTTCTTCGAGAAAGCGATGGGCGGGGATACCCATTCTGCTGAGATTGAGGTGCCGGCACACGACGTGGCGGTTGCTGCTGTTGTGGGTGCATGTAGCTGCCATTTGACTGGGGGTTACGACGGGCCGCTGCCAGGCTCATCGAAGATGGTTGACGTGATATGGACCCAGGAAGAACGGGAGAGACGGCGGAACTCTGATATGAAATTAGTAAATAGAAATCAACAACAACTAAAAGTTTCTTACTCGTGACATGTTAATTTTGTTGAGGCGAGCTAGAGTAATGTAAAGCATTTCGAGACGTGGGACTTTCAAACCCATATCGTCAGCAATTTTTAAAGGATTTCCAACCATGATTTCGACTTCCATTGGTCGTCTGGCTAGATAATCTTGGTACATCATTGACGGCTTCATTACAGCTGCTGTGGATTCCAAAGCGCGGGGAGCAAAATCACTATCAAAAGAACATCGCTGAGACTTTGCAATGCTCAATAATTCATCGATAATAGCAGCAAGATTTTCACGGATACGAGGCATGAGAACAAGAGAAGCCAAATTGGGCTCTTCCATTATCACTGAAAGTGAATGCAGAGCAATTGGTCCAATAGACCTCTCCCATTGCTGTTGTCTGATGTTTTTTGATACCGTACACCGAGCGGCGCCAGCTTCCAGAGTAAGTGCGAATGAATCGATCATGTCGTCAATAGTGGCCTTATCAACAGGTAGAGACTTTGTGTTACTACCGACCCAAAACTGTGCAGATTCAGGACTGGTTTGCTCAAACTCCGCAGGGCCTAACTGAGCAAAAGTGGATCCACAGACCAATGATAAGATAACGTTTTCTTTGAACGATGACTCCAAGTAAGATTCAATATCGATACCCGATGTTGTATTAACGACGATGCATGTGTGGCCGGGAGTGACGACGCGTTCGATAACCGAAGCAAAATTGTAAATATCGGGAAGCGCTTTCACACAGAGTAAGATGTAGTCAAATCCTCCTTCGGGAATCTTCACTTCTTCTATTGATTTTGAGACTGTAAATCAGTTAGTACAACTGGTAACACAACATAACACGATTTGGATAGAAAAAGACTGACCTTGAAATGGCCGAAATCTACCCGTGCCTAGTTGGGCAGACTTAAACGAAATTCCGTAATTAAGAACAATATCGAACTGTGATTTCCAAACAACGGACACATCTGCAGCATTGCTAGATGTAAGGCGCCATGATAAAAATGCAGATATGGGATTGCCGCCAACTGTGATACCACAAAAGTTATAAGTCGTCAGCAAATACGACGAGACAGTAAACAGACGCGACGCGTACCTGAGAGAATTTTCAGCCGACTGCTATCACTCATTATTGTGAATTTCTAAGGAAAGAGCGAAAAAAATGAGGGGAAAGAGAAGAAGGGGTGAAACCAGACTGCAAAGGTTAGCACGAAGTTTGCACGCAAGTCGGTTTGGAAGTGAGTTCAGTGTATGCGAGCAGGCCAAAAGGGAGTAGTGCAGCCGAGGGGAAAAAGGCGGACAAAGCCGCAGATAGAGAGGTAAGCGCAGGGCTGCCACGTCAAAATGAGAAGTGATAAATGGAGTCGAAAGAGAGACGAGAAAACAATGAGAACGACTGATAATGAAAGAAGGAAGACTCGAAAAGCGAAAAGAAAGGCTGAGCTTCCAGGGCAGGGGCGCAATCGTCAGGGCGTATTCGGCTCACGAAGGATGTGAGCCAGCTGCGGCGAGGGAGGAAAAAAAAAAGCCGCTTTACGGCAGCAGCCGTAGAGTACGCAAAATTATTTCTTTGTCTTTTTCCACTTTCTGAACCTTTTCCCATGAACCTGCATGCAAGAAGAACCCTGCAGCACAACAGAAATCCAGCCAACCAAAAAAGTAAAATTGCAAAAAAATACAAACAACAGTAACTTACTAAAAGTAAAGAACGCCTAATTCGGGCTTGAAAATTGAAATCAGAACAAAACTTCTGCGAGATAATTGGCGGAATGCACAGTGGCTAGTACTGCATGCGGAGCGAAAAAGAAAGCAAGCCAATTTTATGTGAGACCAAGGCGGAGAGATACGTAGACAGAATCGATACGAGCAGGCTGAGCGAGAGACTATAGATGAGAGTTGTTAGAGAAGCCGTAAATTGCTGTTGTGAATAGTTTAGTCCGACACTGCGTAAGCAGGTCACTACACGATAATTGCTGTATACAAGAGAAGAAAGTGCCCTGCAGCAAGGTCCGAACCTGCTTCAAGAATGCAACTCGAAGTGCTCAGAAATTTGTAATTTTACGGTACTGAGTGGTTGCAATGCATAGGCCCGATCAGCGTAGGTGCAGATGTGCGGCGCCAAAAGTATAGGGAGGGCGCTTCTTTTCTGTATGAGCGGCGCTGGGCACGAATGCTGAAACCAAGAATTTAATCCTGGCGAGACACAGATGAAAGGCCGACAAGAGAAAGGAGAATTTGACCATATATGGAGCCAAACTGGAGCAGTGGACAAATGTAAACACGGGATGTAGTCACTGACCTGTGCGCGAGAGACAGTTCGTTCAGGGACTGAGCGATGAGGCAGGAAAGAGAGTGGAGCGGAGCGGAGTATTAAGCCGAGCACGACGGAGAAAAGCACGGAGAAAATTGAGTTGATACAGGCAAAGCACAACAAACAAACGACGGCAGGCAAACAACGGAAGAAACAACAAGCCGAGGGAACAACAGGAAAGGCAGCAAATGGGAAAGGAAGGAAGAAAGGAAGAAAGAGAGCGGAGATTTGCAGCGAGCACAGCTGCAACAGGTGCTCGGCGTGGAACTTTTCTTTATTATTGCCCGCTCTCGCTAATTCTGCTCGCTCCGTTAGTTTTTAGCTCGAAGCTTGCGGCGGCTGTGTATTTTGTTTTGGAGTCTGAACCGCGTCATCTCTTTTTTTTCGAATGCGTCGCCGCTGCCGAAGCTTCCGCTTTCGCCCAGCTTGGGGACTAGTTCGTTCTGGCTTATTGCACACAAAGCAATTGTCAGCAGTCCTGGCAAAGGCAATTGCACCTCTTCTCTTACGGTCGTAAACCTATCTACAGCACACTTTTACACTGCCATGTTTGTTTGTTTGTTTGTTTTCTCTTCTTTGGTCTCGCTTTCTGTCTACTGCACTTTTTCATCGAATTGGACGCACTCCGTTAGCGTGCGGCGCGCCCTTCTGTTTTCGGAACGGTCGCGTAACCCGATTTGGTTAAACTATTTTTAGGCCGCCCATGTGTGATTCTCGCCTACGCGGATCCATCGTAGTTATGCACATATCATGGGGGATCTGTGCAGTAAGATCCTTCGTGCTATTCTGTTGTTAGAGAGATAAGGCAGCATATGCAATCGCACTCGGCGTCAAGTAGAAAAACAGGCGGGCAGAGCGCGGCGGTGGACGGACTCATGCAAGTCAAAAAGAGAAGCACGGATCTACCCGTTCATGCAAAATGGTGACTCGGTCTGTTCGTAGTAGTGTAGTGGCACTCTTTTTCTGTTCAGGCTTGTTTTGGCCTTATGTTTACTGAAAAGCAAGGTAGCTAGCTTGTCAACCAGCTTGATCTCAACGATTCTCAAAACTCATTCATGATTTTCTCCGCTGTTACACGTGAGCCATGTTTCTAGAGTCGGTCGGCCCCTTGTCATCGTCAAATCCATGCGGCTCAAGTCTTCAGTTACCGCTCTTGAATGACGTACCACTTTCTTCGGGGTTCTGCTTTTTGTCTCCCATTCGCTAGTCAATCTGTAAAAGGTCGCCTTCTTTGTTCGTGAAAGCTACATATCTCAGACGGGTTTCGGAGCGGTCTTTTTTCTTTGATCGAACATGGCCGCCCGCCATGCATTAACTTCAGCTCCGAATTGATCTGTTTTTCTGCTAATTAAGGTTTTACACTGTAATTCCGTACTAACACATGCATCGATGATCCAAGGTCATCACCCTAACCAAGCACAAGCGCTCGCCATTATTTCATATCATGCATAAAATTCAAAAAGACTTTCTTTATATGCCTCCTTCATTTCTGAAATCTTAAACGTTTTCTCTCTAGGCTCACTCTCCGTTGTTCTTATCAGCTTTATTGAATCCAAGTCATCAAAATGTCACTTAGCAGACACATCAATCCAGAGTCTCTTATTGAAGAGCATATGCGCCGCCGAGGTGCTGTCGGTGTATCTTCTAAGCCTTTTTCGAAGCAAGTCGGTTCCCCCTATATTAGCCGTTACACCGCTCTAGAGCCTGCACCAAAATTGTGAGATCGAATGCTGCTACCGTCTCTCTTTCTATACTAATCAAGTCGTAGTGAAATCCCCGACAGCGGAGTTGATTCGAAAGGTACTATAACCTTATGAGCTATTTAATTCAAAAAAAAAACTAATGATCTGATTAGCTGCCTATCAATTGATCCGTGATGATCTCGATCTTGATGGGAAACCAAACTTGAATCTTGCTTCCTTTGTGGGTACCTATGTTGAGCCCGAATCTGTTCAACTTTCGGTTGAGAATCTCACAAAGAATCTTGCCGACAATGATGAGTATCCTGCTCTTATGGAGATTCATTCTCGCTGCATCAACATTCTCGGCAGCCTCTGGAACGCCAATCCCAACGAAAAGCCTATCGGATCAGCCACTACCGGATCTTCTGAAGCAATTCACTTGGGTGGTCTTGCCATGAAACGTAGATGGCAGGAACGTCGCATGGCTGAAGGTAAGGATACCTCTAAGCCTAATATCATTATGGGTGCGAACGCTCAAGTTGCTCTCGAGAAGTTTGCGCGCTACTTTGATGTCGAGGCAAGATTAATTCCTGTATGTGAGAAGAGCAATCATTGTATTGATGCCACCAAGATTCTCGAACAAGTCGATGAGAACACAATCGGTATTTTCATTATTATGGGTTCTACTTACACGGGACACTACGAGCCTGTTGAGGAGATCAGTAAGATGCTTGACGATCTTCAAGAACGTACTGGTATTGATGTCCCAATTCATGTGGATGCTGCTTCCGGTGGCTTTGTTGCACCTTTCTGTCATCCCTCTATCAAATGGGATTTCCGTCTCAAGCGCGTGCACAGTATCAACACTTCAGGTCACAAGTATGGTCTTGTTTCTGCCGGTTTGGGTTGGATCATTTGGAGATCTGAAGAGTATCTTCCGAAGCATCTTGTCTTTGAGTTGAAGTATCTTGGCGGAGTGGAACAGTCGTTTACTCTCAATTTCTCTCGTCCTGGTCATCAGGTTATTCAGCAATACTTCAACTTTTTGCATCTCGGACGTGAGGGATACAGTCGTATTCAGAAGAGCTCTCTTGCGAATGCGCGACTTTTGTCTGACATTCTTGAAGAATCTGGATTCTTTGTGTGCGTTTCTGAAATTCATAGACCCAAGGGGGTCCATACTTTTGATCCTAATAGCAAAAAGGAGCTTGGAGATGATCCTGAAGCTTACAATGCCGGCTTGCCTGTCGTTGCTTGGAGATTCAAAGAAGAGATTTTGAAGAATTACCCTCATGTTAAACAGGACACTATGGCTACCCTTTTGCGTGTCAAGGGTTATATTATTCCCAACTACCCTCTTCCATCTGATGAGGCCGATGTTGAGATTCTCCGTGTTGTCGTTCGTCAGTCTTTAACTGCCGATCTTCTTGCCAAACTCTGTGAGGACATTATTGGAATTGCAGAGTCACTCATCAACGCCGATGTTGACAATATGTCTTCGCCTGCTCATCCTTTGAATGCTGTTCAGAATATGACTACGTTGTCTCATGGCGCTACTAGCTTGGGATCGTTGTCTGAGCATGCTAGTCAGCTTGATTTGAGCGACAAGGGCTCTCACAAGAGATCACATAAGCATGGTCATTATAAACATGTTTGCTAAGGGTGTTGGACAGTTGATTCCAAAACTGGTTCGATTGTTTTGAGAAGTGAACTTAAAAAGAGTTAAGATATTCAAAGTATTTGGTTTTGTGCTATTTATTAATTCAATTAATCCTTCTCACTATCATACATAACCATGGATTGTGCACGTTGTTTCAATTCATACAGTAATGATCCTGGTGATTCTGCCCAATCAAGAGACTCGTAAGAAACTTCCTCTGCATCTTCAAGACACTGCATAGCATGCATCTTTTTATCTAAATCAATCCATTCCTTTGCAGCCATTAATTCCCAGAACGCAGCTTTTCGTTTTCGGTTACCCCACTGATATGTACCGTGGCCACACCTAACTGCGTAGCAGGCACTAATCCGTTCAAGGATCAATGCGTGCGCTAGATCACCCATCAGTTTTTCTGCATTTGCCTTCATCAACCATTTTGCTGCGTCATCGGCTGCACCGCCTCCTCTTGATCTTAAAAGTTCGGCTGATAGAATAATAGTCCGTAGTGCATATGTCGGTAGATTACATCTTGATTTGTATGAGTAAGTAGCTGAATCTAACATTGGCTCTAATAAATCAGCTCTCAATTTTGTACTCAAAGGACTGCCAGTAAAGATTAAACTAACTGCGACCATTTCTTGCGCACCGGCGTGATATTTCCAGGCTTTATCGTTCATAAAATCTTTTCGTAATAAATCATATGTAGAGTATGCTAGTTTCCAGTCTCGTAACATAAACGCATAATCAGCAAGTTTCCTCATTTGCGCTTCAGCTGTTGCAAAGCCGTATGATGAAGTTGTTGGATCATAATTTCCTGTCGCTGATGGTCCTCCAGATCCTCGATTACTGGATCCTAAAAATCGTCTAGAGGCAGAAAATAAACGGCCCGTAAGTCCTCTTCGGCTAGATGCAACCTACTTGATATCAGAACGACTACAGTTATCATTGCAAAAACGCCAACATACCTGATCATTCCATGTATTCACACATCGTTCCATAAAAGGTACTACACTCTGAACGGTCATTTCTCTCACGAACAATCTCAGGTTATTCGCATCATCTTCACGGATGTATCGATCTATGCTTCCTTGACTGCCATTTAAGATCGCAATCTCCTCTGCTGCTGAGATCCATTCTGAATACGGCACAATTTCCAAATTAGGAGACTCATCTTCCTTTGTACTGTTCAGAGAAACTTTTGATGAATGCATTCGAATCATATGACAATGTAATCCAAAATGTCGTTTCATGCGTTCAAATAAAGCTATAGACTTCTCCAATTCACCACCTTCTTCGTCGTGGATTAGTACATAGTATCGAAGATAATCTGCCGAAATATAGTTTGGCAGTTGTGTGTCGTTTCCTGTTTTGTATAAGGCTGAGAGAGTCTCGATCGGTTGAGGATTTCGGGACGAAATGACAATAACCGATGCAACAGGGTGTGAAAAGGTTTCGTGAGCTGAAATTGGAGGGGTAGATAGTAACCGTTGCAAAAATTTATAGTAAATTGCTGTGTGTATCTCAAAAGGTGACAATGCTGTCGTTGAGTTAAAAAACATTGGAGCTTGCGACAAGTATGAAGATAGAACAGTATCAAGATCATGGATATCGAAACATTGTGCGGCAGCAGTAGCTGCTGCTGCCATCTGTGCTGCTTTACTATTACTTCGAGATCTGATTTTCGTTGGAGAAGAGAGTGTTGCATTAGGAGAAAATGACGCTATAGGCGAAGAAGGAGCTTTAGCCGTAGAAGTTGACGAAGCCGATACTGTGAAAGATGCTGATACAAATCGCACGCCAAAATCGCTTAGTGTGTTTGTAGCACCTTGTGAATCGCGTACAACTACATTTCCTTTGACTCTATCACCGAAAGGTTTAAACAGCTCTAGTATTGAGGCAAAGCCCATGTCACGAGCATATTCATTGGCATCGTCAGACGCAAAGACCGCAATACGTGGTGCGAAAGATCTAGCTATCAAGGACGGGATAGCAGACAATTGTGATGGTGACACTGCATTATTTGGAGAAGCAGATCCTGAATTATAATGCCCGTTACCACCCCCTAAAAATGATGATAAAGTGAGTGACAGTGATGGTGTAGAGGAATCAGCGGAACGCGGTGTAGC
Organism: Myxozyma neglecta; assembly: GCA_030570675.1. Classification (NCBI taxonomy): domain Eukaryota; kingdom Fungi; phylum Ascomycota; class Lipomycetes; order Lipomycetales; family Lipomycetaceae; genus Myxozyma; species Myxozyma neglecta. Next base: position 16,861 of record JAJLWK010000002.1, on the reverse strand, counting down.
CGACCGGGGTCCGCGATTGTCTGGCGACGAACGTGGTGAGTTTGATGTCATAGATAAGCTGTGATCAATCGTTATGCTTCATTCCTGATATTGTAGGATTAACCAGTATTACAGGATTGTTTCAGTGACTTGCTGCAGACAGCTGCCTCTTGAGCAAGGGAGGTACTTGACTAGTAGCAGTTTCCCGAGCCGCAGGTTCGACTGCTATTACGCAAGCCGCATCAATTCGTTAGTCAACATTTTTATTGATTTGATTATTTGTGTTATCTTACAGCACTTCTATGTTTAATCATCGTCCTCATCTTCCACAATCGCAGCTCTGAGAGCCTCCTTTGCAGCATCGACTTCCTTTGCCACTGCACTCTTGAAAGCCTCTCTATCATTCGCAAACTCCAAAATATACTCAACCTCCATTTCGTGAGTTCGATGACCCAAAATCACCAACGAATGTAACGGTTCACCACTTTCCAGTTCAGCCATTTCAGCCAGTGTCCCAGCTACAAACTTCTGCTGTGGTGAACCTAATCTTGAAACAGCAATGCATGGTGTTTCGGGAGTGTATACCGATTCATTTCTTAGAGACTCAATTTCGAGTAGTTGAGATGCCGCAGTTTCGATATTCATGTATCGTGGTGGTTCGTAGATTTTACGACCGCGAGCCATGTTTTCAAAACTTTGTTCTTTGACCTTAATATCTATACAAAGTCAGCATAAAGTAAAATAACATTAATGTAGAGATGAATATACCTAGAAGAACCAAAGTATGTAATCCTAGATCACGATTTTCCTTGATTCGGTCATAAAAGCTGTCGGGTTTCCAGTTATCCATAAAAAACACTAATGAAACTGTTTGTCCAAAATTGTATAACTGAAGACCGCAAGCCCCGACTGCGTTCATAACTGAAGCATTATGAATAGCTTCCACAGGAATTCCCAATTCACGGGCTCGGATTACCAGGTCAGTGTGTGTTGTTGCTCTAAAATGGCAAGTCAGTATTAAAAGATGCATAAAGCCTTGTGAACCAAGCACATACCCAAAAGGGTCTCCAACAACCAAAAACGCGACATCAACATTTTGAGCATTTTCCAGAATCTGATCACTACCGCTTTCCACAAGTTCTCTATCAGCTAATATAACTTCTCTCTCGTATAGTTCCTCCTTCAAATAATCAGCAAATTTTACTATTGAATGCAATGAATAGTACTTACAAGCTCTTCTTTGGAAGCTGCCATCAAGATACTAGTATAAGCTTCGAGATAAACCCGTTCACATTTCTTCACAGCTTTAAGTCCACGAACAGTAATATCCTCAGGTGAAGACAGTCCCAAACCAATCAAATATAGAACCATTTTTAACCTTCTTTGATGTCACTGGGTTTAATAACAAACGTAACAATCTATTCTGGTGATCTCAGGAAACAGATTTTCAAGTTCATGAAGTTACTCCATTTTAACTTTTCTCTATTGACCCCTGAAAACTATGGACTTTCTGGGTAATTGCGGCTTTCGGTAATTCACTCCAGCACTAATGCGTGAAAACTAATTTTGTCAGCTGAAAAATGATATTGAACCGTTTTGAAACTTAAGGTGCTTTTTCTTATTTTTTTCCATACTATTCTTGATTTTACTGAGACTGTCACTATAAATTTGATGCTGACTAAGGTCTGTCTGTAGATCTGTTTTGTGAGCTTTACGAGTTCCTACATATAGCATGAATTTTTTTTTCTCGCATTCTGTAAGACTGACATGAAACATAAACAGAATAACACTAGCACTATACTCAAAACTCCAATATTATAAAAAAAAACACCGATGCCATCAACGACTATAAGTCTTTCATGCAACTCACCACATACTTTGCCATCGCTTCACTATCTTTGACACAAAATGCATGTTTACAGCTATCATCAACAGATAGTACGTTAAATTCAACGTTTTCTCTAAATGAATGAGTCTCTAATATTTCCGCCCTTGTATGAGGTCCTACCCAATGATCCTATAAGATACTTAGTAATAAGCCTAAAAAGTCTCAGGTAAAAAAAGACTTACACTATGTGCAAAAAAAGCAATAATAGATCCTTCTTTGCTTGCTTCGCTATGCAATACTCCCCATAGTCCTTTCCAGAAGAACTCTTCCATGTCCTCACTTTCTTCCTTTACTCTACTCATTTCCTCAGCACCTAAATTTACACATTGCCAAACAACAGGAGGTGAATTTATTAAAGATTTCGTAGCCTCTAATGCATGTCTTGGAGGGTTACGCATTACCAAGCCTATAATCCTCTCCGCTGCAAAATTAGGTATATATCTTGATGTATATGTAGTCACAGTCGAAGCCACGTCGGCAATACGAGGAACATATGACAGAATTTTGGTAAAAACAGTTCCACTTGTACTTTCTCCAATGTTTTTAATTGTTGGAAATAATAATAATGCCATTGTAATAGGAGCCGGAACTTGCCGTTTTGATAAGGCCACCAACATATGCTGTAGAAGCCAACAACCTATACTATGACCCATGACCACGACTTGCTTTTTCGACGTTGTTTTTGTCGCGAAATATCCATACTTTTGCAATAGTGAGGTAAAAATCTCAACTTTATGCTGAATCTGCTGATCTAAATTGTAGTAAACTTTAGGAAACGGATTTACTGGCGGTGATAAAGTGTCACAACCAGCTTGAGAGACACAGACCATACGCCATCCAGGTAATGCATCTCTAATCTGCGCAAGAAAAGGAACATAGTAGGCTGGTAACCCCGGATTTCCTGGTATTAGAAAGAGCATTCCCCGCTCAGGCAGAGTCGGATCAGGTGGGACATCATAGATATTTGTCGGAAACTCGTGCGGAAATTTGGTCAGTTTGAACAGTGCCTCGGTCATTATGATTTACACAAAGTCGTCTATTGTGTTTTCAAAGAAAATCTGAACAGGCAAGAAAAAAGACCTGAGGTGTTTGTTGCTCAACGACAATCAGACGAAATTCACTTTATAGAACAGGTTGGGAGAAAGCCTACGACGTGTTTGCCGTGATCTGGTTTCGGCTTCCCCAGACCGGAACAAACTCCGATTCAGGCACTTTTTAATCAATTTTCCACGCTACTCCGCAATCATACTATTTTACGTTCGGGACTCACCATTTCATTTTTAACTTGTGGCCACTGCGTATGTCTGACGACGAATCGCAGGTATTGATTCCTATTGCTTCAATTATTGACTTTTTTTCGTCAGATACAATTAGTTAATGTTAATTTTTGTTCAGACTACATCTGTACCTAAATTCGCGAGCTTTAAGCCTCCGGTTTTGCACAGTACTCCGGAAAAAGGTGAGAAAGGAAACCACAGTCGCCGATACCACCACAGTTCACGACGTCATTCATCTAATCATGTGTCTTCATCTTCGACAACTTCAGGAAGCCAACATCATAGAAGCCGTGATTCTGAACGAGAGAGGCGTTCGTCTAAACACTTGTCAAAATCAAGTGATTACAGAGATGGGAGACACACATCAAGCTTGAAAAACCTAGGCAAAGACCCTCTTCAAACATCTCACACCACTAATCTTGAAGTCGATTCAAAATTCACTGATGATAGCAAGAGGACAATAACGGAAATTAATACTTATCCTATACCCACATCGAGAGAGAAACCATCCTCAGCTCAAAGACAAAAAGCATGGGCTCAAGCAACTGAGAAAAACAATACGATTGTACCCAATAGATTGTTACCAATCATTACTTACGCTACGCCTTCTAATGAGCTTTACAAAGTTGATGTCCATCCTGATAAGGATAATCTTATATACGATAGACCATACATCCGACCATCTTTTTTTAGGTATGGATACGGTCGGATTCTTGGATTAGGAAGTCAATTTCGTATCAGAGCTAAGAATTCAAATAAAAATGATCGAACAGGGTATACCGGGTTAGAAATTATGGAACTCTCAAAAGATAGCGATGTTAAAGACTACACGGAATCATGGAGATTACCAACTGCCAAAAGGTTAAAGATTAGAAATCCTAAGGATTTTGGGAATAAGGAATTTGGGAATGATGAGGACTTCATACCATTATCGTCGCACCATGTACATATGAAGCGTGAATACACCGGTGTTGAATCTATACTTGGCATCGCCGAGTCAAATAACGAAGCCGGAGATTCAGATTTAGAAGAGATCGATGTTGCAACTCAAACAAACACGAACGCCAGAACTATACATTTATCACAAGAAGTTGAAACATCACCTAATGATATATCATTATGGATCTCACTAGCAAACGAGATGATGAAAGTCTCCACCGCTAAAATTAAGCGCAACAAAGCTAAGATACGTGCTGAAGTAGGCATGTCTGTCTATGAAAAGGGTATTGCTGTAAATCCAGGCAATATAAAATTGACACTACGGTATCTTGCTTTGTACGAATCGTTACATGGAAAATATCAAGCCAGTAAGAAATGGCAAGAAATTATACAAAAGAATCAGAATAGTAATGAGATCTGGATTGCCTGGATCGACTTTATCATGCGCGATTCTGCTACCTTCGAATACGATTTTGTATTACAGAGAATCACTGAAATTGTTGAGAAAGCAATTAAATTTGCTGGATTATGTACAGACAATCATTTCAATATTGAGCAAAACGTTTTAGCAGTTATCATGAAAACCTGCAAATTAATACATGAAGCTGGTTATAGGGAGCATGCAATTGGTATAATACAAGGACTTCTTCATATCAATTTCGCAGCACCTGATGTCAAAAATAAGTATGAATGGTTAAAGAACTTTTGGTCACAAGAGGTATATCGTATAGGTGATTATGGAAATATTCCCGAGTCTGAAATTCATAAGAATGATGACTGGCTGCGAAAAGGATTGAAGGCAGCCAGGCATACTATTCCACAGCGAACAAGTGAGTTAACTGAAACAAGTGATCCATACTCCGTTATTTTGTATTCAGATATTGAACCTTTTATGTACATCTTCTCGAACTTTGAAATGCAAAATAATTTAGTATGGGCATGTTTAAAGTTTCTGGGATGTAAAATTCCAAAAACTAATTTTCTGCCATTTTTGGATATTTGGGAAGAGGTTTCGATTGATGATGAAGAGAACGAATTCAATATCGAATGCGTAGTTGATCTGCAATTTGTGGACGCTATTATAACCCGTTTGATATCGACCGTCTACGATGAAACTCTGCTATGTTACTTTCTTGACTGGAAATGTGCTATTAACAAAAACGAATCAGCCCTTACTATTGCCAAGGAGTTACTGAGCAAAAATCGTGACAGCATTACATTATGGTGTAAATATACCAAACTGGAATGGCATTTTAAACACTATGATCGCGCTAATACTATATACGGAACTGCTGTGGCGTTTCTAAATAGCAGAGATGATTGTGTCTTGATCTATCGACAGTGGGCGGCTGAAGCATTTTTTAAAAAATCAGACGAGGGGATCACTGAGTGCCGACAGATTTTGTCTGGGATTTCAATGGGCAAAAGAGAGGCAGCTGATCAAGACATTTTAAATTCACGGATGATGCTTAACGACCTATTCAAACGTGCTATTCTTTCTGCCCAGAACGAAATTGCGGAAGCAGCAGTTGAGTGCTTGATAATGTTATTGTACGTTGAGAACGAAAGCGAATCTCCGAATCTCGAACATGTGCTTTTTCAATGCGAAAGTTATCTTGCCAGCTTGCCTAAACATACACATGAACACGAGCAAGCTATGTATTTCACTGCTCGGTTGATCAAGCTAAATATGTCGCGGTCAACAATAAGAAAAGTGTCGACATTACGTACACATCTGGAAAAATGCATTGAAATGTATCCTGAAAACATCACTTTCTTGCTTATGTATGCTCGGAATGAAAAGATGTATCGAATAGAAAATAATGTTCATAATATTATCAATCGAATATTAGAAGACGAAGACGTTTCAAAGTCTTTATCGTTTTGGATATTCACCATTGCATACGAAAAGTCTTTAAAATCAACGCACGCACTGCGAAATTACTTTGAAAAAGCAGTTGAGTCTGAAAGTGGTTGTGGTAATGTGAATCTTTGGAGAAGTTTTATAAGAGCAGAGTGTAAATTAAGTGATGACTTTATTGCAAAAGGTATTTTATTTCGTGCCATAACTGCATGTCCTTGGTCTTATGGTGAGTGTTCACACAGCTAACTAGTGACTGAATGCTAACATTTGTAGACTTAATCTTGGAGGTATTCAAGTTACGCGAAGCTCTGTCTCCTGGTGAACTGAGGCGCGTTAAAGATATATTTATGGAGCGAGGACTGCGCATGCGGATTCCAATGTCTGATGATGATTACAATGATGGACAAGTATCATCAGAAGACAGCAGTGATGATGTCACAGAAGAAGAATACGAGGATGAATGAGGTGTAAACAAGAAAAGCTAGCACGATCTATTATATATTACAAAATAAAAAGGCAGATACATAGCGTACAATACAAATGAAGCAAGCCGTTACTTGGAAAAACAATTGAACAAACGAATGAACAAACAGAGCACAGACGATAGAAAATAGAGAAATTGTTCTAAATGATACCATTTCGAATAGCCCAATCACGACCACCGACGAAAAGTCCATCGGGATCAAGCTTTTCACGAATCTTTTTGAACTTCTGACCGTCTTCACCGTACCAATCAGCAAAGACACCAGCAATTCCAACCATCTCACCATCTTTTTTTATCCGCTTAGCTTCCTCTTCAGCAGAAAGAACACCAGCAGGACCAATGAAATTCTTCGCCCAGTGAGGACGACCGCTGAATTCAACCATGACAGCCTCAAATTCTTTGTACCATTGACCAATCGGTGGATCACGGCCAAATGGTCGGTACATTGTGGCGTTGAGGTAGAGAGTTAGGTTATCGATAGTAATTGGCTCACCAGGAGCAGGGTATTTAGCTTCAGGGGCATAGTCGAGCAAAGCGCGGCAGAAATTTCCTGGGATTGCGCCAATACCGCCGTTTGCAGTTTGAACTGCCAAAGGCGAATCCGGAACAGCATCCGCAGGTGGCACAGAGCAGTTAGAAACACGTACTTCAATTGGAGCATGGACATAGTAGTTGTGAGAGTGAGCAGCATTGGAAACAAGTTCGTCAACCTTAGTAAGAATGGCAACACCATCGCGCATGGGGACAGCCCACTCATTGACGAATTGCTTGAAGAGACAGTCCATGTTGAGACCTTCAACTGAGCCTTGAACGGCCTCATCTCGAACAGCACCAGGTATATTGTATGTCTGAGTAGCACCGTACTGACGGCGAAATACAAAGCGCTCAACAGCCGGCATTGCAGGAGGGAAGATGTTAACGGCGAACCAGAGCATAGCCTCATAAAGAGTACGGCCAAGCCAGGTTCCGTAAAAAGATGCACGGGGTTTAGAAAGAGGAAGGGAAGACTTCTCAGCACGCCAGAGTACGCACTTTCGAGAGTAAGGGAACCACCAGACTCGAACGTACTCCTTTGTTGTCCAGATAGTGCTCCAGTCAGTGAGAAGACGATCAAAGTCAATGATTTCTTGCACCGAGTGGATGTTAAAGGCAGGCACAGTGCGGAAAGTCATGTGCGTGACAATACCCAGTTTTCCTAAGGAAAGCATTGCAGCACGGAAAAGGTCCGGGTCAGTTGCGGGTGAAACGGTGCGGAAGTCACCAGCGGCAGTGAGAAGTGTAATGTCGACGACCTGCTGCGCCAGCGGACCATGAAACGCAGATGACCCGTGGGTTCCCGTGGCGATAAGTCCCGCAACAGACTGCTCTGAGATTGATCCAAGATTCTGCAGCGCGAGACCCCGAAAGGCTAGAGCCGCGTTGAGTTGGTGCACGCGGATGCCAGCTTCGACACGGACATCAGTGTAAGCTGCCGACTTTGGCGCTGTGGGCGGGAAAGTGGAGACTACAGCACAGAGACGGTCAAGGTTGACAAGCCAACCATTCGCTGGAGCCATCGCAATATCAGACGGCGAATGGCCTGAACCAACAACGGTCAGCGGTGCGCGAGCAGCGCGGGCGTCATGAACGAGCGCAACGAGGTCGTCCATAGTCGCAGGCTGATGGTACAGCCGTGGCCTACACTCGAACGTGCGCGCCCAAGTAGAGTGGACGTGGTTCTCCATTGGAACACTCAGCCAACAAAGGACAAAAAGATGCAAAGGAAATAAAAGACAGAGTCAACGAAAACTTGGAAAGAGAAGGACAATCAAGAATTATCTGCCAATAATTATCTCGTGCGGCGTAATTGGACTCCGAACACGTGCGGCGCCCTTGATCATCCGCCCCGTTTTTTCCGCTGAGTGTCGCCCCTGTTTCTGTTTTGTCAGTAAAATAACATGCCTCAATTACAATATATTCATTTCATACAATTCAGCCTAGTGATTTTGCTGAAGTCATGCGCGCCTTATCAAAGACACACGATAGTTTTGCGGTCTAAGGTCGTCCGGCGCATGGGCTTAGGGCTGGTACACCTCAATCGTGTTTTTGCACCCAGCATCAGCAATGGCGCGACTAAAACAGGCGGATGCCACTATTTTGGTCATATAAGCACATCCTTTCCAGCATTTGACAGGATAGTCTTGCTCACTATTTTGTTCTATCCTGCTTCAAGCGAGTTGCAGTTTATCCAGCATTATCAGCAATATGGGCTTACTCACCACTTTGCGCAAACAGAAGCTCAAAGATAAGGAAATTCGTGTTCTTATGCTGTACGTAGGCGTCCCTAAACGTATTCTCGTAAAATGCTGACACTTTGATTTTCGTGGGTAGTGGGCTTGATAACGCTGGAAAAACATCTATAGTTCGCGCTTTATTACACGAGGATGCTCGTACTGTGTCTCCAACATTAGGCTTTGCCATTCGTACCGTTCCGTATAAAAACAAGTATATCCTGAATATATGGGACGTCGGCGGTCAAAGAACACTGCGTCCGTTTTGGCGTAACTACTTTGAGAAAACAGATGCCCTGATTTGGGTGGTTGACGCTTCGGCCCTCGATCGACTACCTGATTGTCGAGTTGAATTAGATGCTGTCGTTCAAGACGATCGTTTAACAGGTGCTGGGCTACTTGTACTTGTAAATAAAATTGATACTATTGCCGAGAAAGATAGAGAAAGTGTTCTGCAACTTGTCAGTGAACAGTTAGCGATCTCTCGAATTTCAAATCATTCTTGTAATGTCTTACCCTGTAGTGCATATACTGGATTGAACCTCTCTGAAGCTCTCGATTGAACTGTCGAAGAAGTTAGAGCCCGTCTCTACATGTTTGACTGAGACTAGACTTATTTTGTATTATATTAAGAATTATTGTATCATAGGCGTTGTGTAACAAAATAAAACCCAAACTCTTTTAACATGACCTATCATATAACCAAAACTAACAGCTGTAATAAGTGTTCACACTTACATCTTGCATCTTCCTCTCCCCATTCTCTCCTCCTCAAGCAGCACCAGCCTTTGCAATTTTAATCTTCAACTCACTGTTACTACTAACCGTAAACTGTGCAACCGTCCTCAGCTTTTTAACAACCCACGCAGTCATCACTCTCCCTCTTTGTTTCTCATTTAACCGCGACTTTGGAAATGCGCCTTTTGCAACAAATGCAACTACATCAATAACAAACTGATGCTCACTCAAAACTGCATTAACAACAACAGGTACCAGCGACGCTAAAAATTGCTTGGGTCGGCTACTTTCAACTACCGCAACAGTGACTCCTCCTGCTTGAAATACTGCGCTGCTTCCGTTCGGAATCGTTCGGTGACTATTCTCTATCGTTCGTTCAATATCGCTTGCAAAGTGATTTAATCCGCCCACCTCGAATGTATCTCCGATGGCTCCCAAAACAAACAATGCTTGTATATCAACCATTGCTCCGCCGGGTCCAACTGGCCTTGCAACCGTTCGCAGAAAGCCTAAGTCTCCTGTTCGCACATATCGCATTTGCTTATCATTATACGCATCCAATCCCGCGTCGGCCTCTAACGTCGTAGCTGCAAATCGCAACGCGTCATACGCATCCTGTTTTCCATAAACGCCGTCCACATTGGCTCCAGAAGAAACCCAAATCTCTCCAAACTCACTCGTCCGGCACAATCTTCTAGTCTCGGGATGAACAACAAGTACATGTGTCGACACTGGAACCATTCCACTATCCTGTATTGTTAACACATGCTTCTTACTATTAGCTTCGGCAAGCGCCACGAATCCGCGTCGAAGTTCTCGAAGATCCAACTTCAATTCAATTGGCTCAATGCACATATACGAGCGTGTGGTAATCATAGGATTAAACGCATGAGCATACAAAAAGTTAATTGCCGTACCATCCAATCCTCCCGCAGCGAAATGCACTCGCATTCTTGCAAACATGTCTGTGCGAGGCCGTCCATCAAACGAGATCATAAGATTTCTTAATTCTCGTAAGTTATTTCCTTTAAGAGGAGAACTAGATAGTGCGTAATCAATCATTTGTGGAGTCGCGTATGTATCCTTCACCTTATACCGCGCAAGAGAAATGAAGTAAAGTTGAGGATTTGATGCAAAGTCAACCGGTGAGATCAAGTACGTTGACGCACCTATTCAATTAGCATTTACAACTACTCAGTAACATACAGATACATACCAACATAAATACCCATAAAGCACGTATGTAAAAATCCAATCCCGACGCTGGAGCGCACACAACCTACCACAGGCTTTGCACTTTGCATCTGACAAGTCTCCTTTTGCACTTTGCACATCTCCAAAATTGTGCCATGATTTAGTGAGACGGCAACTCTTCTTTGATCTGGAGTCCAATGAACCCAAACTAATGCTGTTCTGTCTGGTGCAACCCATGCCGGGTTTATCTTTAACTTCAAATCTTTGCACCCTCCTGATACTTTACTGGTTTTGGCTGTGTTGAACGTAGGGGGCATAATTATTTTTGATGTATGCGCGCTTTGTTTGAGTTGTGGAGCAACGGCCTTACTTTTCAAAAAATGATCGGTTTCTGCGTTGAGCAGTATCGCCTTAACTTTGTAGTCGTTAATCAAATTCAGTAAAGCAGGTATATCCTCATTCAGTCGCGAACTATCAATCGGAGGGATCGGAATTGCAATCACACCAATGATCAAGCATGCATGAACTGCATGCACAAAATCTTCTCCGTGAGGATACATTAAAATAACTTTGTCACCGGCACGCAGCCGAGCTTTGCTCAACAGCATCGAAGCAACCGCAGCGATGCGTGCGTCAAACTTTTTCCAAGTCACTCCTTTATTTTCACGCGATCGTGCATCAATTGTGCAGTATGACAGCTCTTCCGGTTGACAGACCACTCGCCACTGAAATATGTCAGTTATACTGACAAATTTAGACAATTGCTGGCCTGTCCGATCGTCGATTACGACCTCGCGCTCATCAATGCCTGAGTATTGTTTATCCTCGTGAACAAGGAGTTCGTCTCTAAACCTAGATGAGGCAACAGACCAGATACCACCATGATCTTCAACTGCTTGATCAACAGCCAAGTTCATCACAGAATGATCAACTCCAAATTTTACATGCACGCAAGGAAGATTTCCCGTTTCAAAATCCTTTCGACAGAGCATGGTTCCAATCTCTGACCGTCCATTTCGTATCGTTCGGGGTAGAGTATTTGGGGCAGTTATTAATATACAATATATCCGGACGTTGTGTAGTTCGCGAAGTTTTGTGATGCATTTTACAGCCATTTCTTCCAGCGCCGAGACGTCAATCACACGAGGAGGACCCGTGGGCGTTTCCGGGGTCGTGATGGCAAGTGCAGATTCTAACAATACGACTGGCAAATGCTCGTCGTTCACGTATATATCAAACGCTGAACTGTCAAAGACTCGGGGGATTGTTTGCATAATGGTCTGAACTAAATGTGCTGTGTAATGGTATCTATATTGAGATTGGTAGTTCAAATCCATTTCGTAGTTCGCAACAGATGGTTCTTGATCGTCTTCAATTTCGTGCCTTTGACGTAAACGATCCTCATACAAACCAAGAATGTATACTTTTCCTGCATAAATAAAACCTAGAATGCCTGTACGTAAAAACTCCATCTAAAATCATTAATGAATGTCACTAAAAAAAATATTCACAATAGTACGCACTTCAAGAGGTCCTTCAGATCCGAAACATTTTGCGTGAAATATCATTTCAGTCTCACGTCCAAGTCCCCAGAATCCTCCGCTAAGACAAGGACTGTCTACCCATATCTCTCCGACAATAAGCTCCGGAACAAGTGTACAGGTTTCTGGGTCCACAATCGCTAGAGTAGCATCCGGCAATGGATATCCAAATGCACCTAATCTTATAGCTTCACGTTGATTGTCATTCAGAAATCCGTCTCGGTTGGGCGTGACTGAAAGAATCCGAACGTTGTTAGTCGATAGAGCTTTTTTGTTCAGCAAAAGCTCTGACAAATCGCTAGGATCTGTTGGGTCATCCTCTTCAGGAAATGAGCATCCCAAAGCATCTTGATTTCCTAACCAATCCCGCATTGATATAACCATACCGCCATGTTCAGATAATGTTAGCATAGGAGCAATCACAGAGTTATAACGTTCATTTCCTAACGGTTTCAGCCATCGGTCTGCTAGAATCTCATGAAATTCAGTATCAACTGTCAAACAATCAATCAAGCACCATCTTATACTCGAGAAGTCAACAGGATGCTTTCGAGAAAAGTTGCGGGTATCAAGAGGGAAGGACTGATAATTGTAAGCTGCCTGCTTTAAACCAGGATAGTCAGCTAAAAGAATTGTTGGCTTGAACTTGCTAATTATATTGGCATACAATCCAGGCACAGCTAATGTCGATTGAGGTGTCCAGATTGTTGTGTTTCCAGAGTAGACAGCCATCAATACTCCAAGGATTAGACCAATAGACTGACGAGGGTCAAGATAACTCAAAACAGTTTTCGACTTTGTGAGAACGAGGCCATTTTTAACTCCCACCTTAGTAGTCGACTTCTTATCTTTACTAGATAATATTGACGATAGACAGCTCATTTGGTGCATAACAGTTTTATGCGACATAACAACTCCACGAAGTTCGCCTGTTGGTGCATGTGAATATTCAATATAGGCTAGATCCGGAACATTGAGCGCAGGTGGTTCGGCTTTTTTGGAAGGAGGATGATAAGAGCCGAATTCATTAGTTTTCCACCATTCAACCCCTCGTGGCCACGACTGTCCAGCGGCAGTAAAATCTCTATGAAAAGCCTTCAGATTTGCATCTGTAGTCAGAGCCAAGTGTGATTGTGTGTAATTCAATATATATGAAATATCTTTAAGTTTTGTACTAGTGTTGATTGGAACAGCCACAACTCCCGCCAAAAAGCAGCCAAGCAGAGCAACAGTGAAATCAATGACCTCTGATTCACGATATAATAAAGCAACACGATCACCTGTAAACAAGCCCGATTTATCTCTAATGACTTGACCAACTTTTTCCGCTCTCGATGCAAGCTTCTCCCACGTAATTGCAGAATACTCTTTTCCTTTGGCATCTAATATCATAATTGCATTTATTCTTGCATTCGTTCGTCCTCGGTGCCGCAAGATCGACGGCAAATTGTCGAATTTAGCCATTGATAAAGTTCCGTTTTGAGTACCAACATTTGCTTCAGAAGTTGCACGTGGTTCAAGTGGCATTTGTAGGGGAACACCGTTTCTATAATTGTACGAATTCTCCGGTTGTTCGCTTCCATTAGCATATAGCGGATACATGAAATCTGAATTTGCAGTAGAGAGATTATTCTTTTGATCGCCATACATAAAACTCTGATTTCCGGGTACTGGACTGTCAAATATCGTTTGTGGATCTGTATTAATCAAAGACTCTTCTCTGCCATAGCTGGGTCGAGGTACGAATGGGGCAAAACTTGCTGTGGAGGGTGTCGTTGAAACCTATTGATTTTGGTAAGTATGATTTACGTATAAATCAAGATGTATAAAGCGCAATGATGGTCATACAGCCTTATTCTTCAAAAAGTCTTCATCTGAAACCACAGTGGGGGTGCTGATAGAGCTCCCCTCTACAAGTGATCCATATTCAGCAAGTAATTGGGCTCGCCGCTTCTTGTAGCCTTTCTCTGTGATATCGCCTTCCTAGATGATTAAAACTGTTAGTAGGCAGTCATAAGTAAGTTCTAGCTGAGTGTCTTCCTTACAGCTAGTTCAGTATCTAACTCCGCTAGCTTAGCATCGAGCTCCAACATGTGTGAGTCTACGTTGACGGTTGACTGCGGAGTCGAATATGAGAAGTCTGGGTTAATTGAGTTTCCTAGATGAATTCCCAGAGGCGTATCCGGAGCATTGGAATAATTTTCATAAGATCCCATTATTAAGGATGCATCCAACCACCAAAAATGAAACTTCTGTATTAGTTACTCTCGTCAATGGTTTAGGTTCTGTCAAATCTTGCTATGTACAAGCTGCTTTAAATGCTATCTGTGCAATCTGTCACCGAATAGATAGAATCGAAAAGTCCCTCGGTCCAACAGCTAGGGCGCATCTGCAACCTGCAGACGCGTTATTGACATATAGTTTGCCCCAGTACAGACAAACGACAGCGGAATCGTAATGCAGGAATTAAACGGACTTTACTTCCCCAAACTGATTTCAAAACAATACCCAATATTGGAAAAATTGGTCCAAACGCAACTTGCTAAATTAAAGTGGAGCACAGAACACAATGCGGCTCATGCTGTTATAATATGAGTGAGATCGTTAACTCCAACCCAGCTTTAATAGAATAGGGGCACGTGAATGTCGTCATAGGATTAGGCAACCTATACCGCGTTGTTATTCAGCACCATCTTCTGAAAACGCAGAAGATACCAAATCTTAAAGGCCTCTGTTTTTACTTCTTATTCGGTGAGCTCAACAGAAGGTAAGGTTTGTTAGGCTGCTGTGCTTTTTAACTTTGCGTTCATAATTACACAATTTAAAAACGGAAACCCAGAGCTAATTCCAAGGGAAACTGGCCCTGCTCCCAACTACGACAAAGTAATCATTTCAAACTAATTGTCCAATAATTAGAAACCATAATGCAAAAACTAAGAAATGCATAGATATTGTACAATGAACAAGTAATTGATGTCTACTCCAAACTTTACATAATTTTTAGTGCTTCACTCTTCGTTTCCGACTCTTCTCATTGGAATCGTCGAACCATGTTCTCTTAGGCCTGGATTTGATTTCGTCGAAATGTTTGATCAAGTTCTCGCTCTTCCTCAGTTGCATTTCCGCAATTGCAAGCTATAAGAATTAAGTCAGTATAAATCGATTGGACACAAAATGAAGTGTGTAAACTCACCTGCTTCTCCGACTTTTCTTCCTGTAAAACTGCTTCCACAGACTCTTCCATATCTTCAATAGTTTTCACAATCTTATTCACCTCTTCCCAAACGACGTTCCGGCTCACAGCTTTGCCTTTCTCTTTCTCCAAACTCTTTACAGCATCTTTGACAATCGCTCGCTCAACCTTAGCCTCTCCCACAAGAGAAATACTTCGACCAGTTCGACCAGCACGAGCAGTACGACCAACTCTGTGAAGATAAACCTCGTGAGTTTTAGGCATATCATAATTGATAACAATTGCAACCTTGGGAATATCAAGACCACGTGAAGCCAAGTCGGTACATATCAAAACCGGAACAGACGAATTGCGGAAATCCGTTATACCATTCAATCGCTGCTCTTGAGTAAGCGCACCGTGCAACTCGCCCACTTTGGTTCCTAATAATCCAAGAATAACGCGTAATCTGTGCGCAGTTTCTTTGCGAGAAACGAAAACCATTATCCGCTCATGATTGTCAAATTTCTTCAGCAGCCAAGCTAATATAGCGGGCTTTGCAGCTTCTCGCTTTCTAATTCGAATAAACTCTTGTACTAGTCCGCTTGCAGCTTGTTTGGGAGGGTTAATCATAATTCGTACAGGTTGATGCAGGGATAATTGGATAAGTTGTTTAATACTTGAGTTCATGGTGGCAGAGAACAGCAACGTTTGCCTTCGAGTGGGCATAAGAGTTAATAACTCAGTCAACTCTTTCTGAAATCCCTCTTCCAACATTCGATCAGCTTCATCAATAATTAAGATCTCAACATCATCAACTTGGAAACTAGGCGAGTTTCTGATATGATCAATAAATCGACCTGGAGTAGCCACAACAATGTCTGGACGAGACTTCAGTTCCTGCTCTTGTACACGGAGGTTCAAACCTCCCACGGCTAAACCAAATCTAATACCTGGAACGTACTGACTCAATTTCCGACCAACGTCTGATACCTGGATAGCCAATTCACGAGTGGGAGCAAGCACTACTACTCGAGTTGAAGCAATTCGTTTAGGGCGGTACAATAAGCGCTCTAAAACAGGAATCATGTATGCAGCGGTCTTTCCTGAACCAGTGACTGCACCCGCGACGATATCTTTACCAGACAAAGCTATAGGAATAACAGCGCTCTGAACTGGAGTCGGTGCGGTATATCCCAAAGCGGTAATAGCACGAAGTAAAGGTCTGGAAATATTCAATGTATGAAATTGTTTTTGCGCAGATGCAGTTTTTGCGTCAGTTTTGACTGGAGGCGCAAAAAACTTTGCAATTTCCTTAGCACTGTCTTTTTGCACGGCTTCATTTTCACTAACATCGTCATCATCATCAGCCAAGTCTGGATCGACATCCATGCCATTTTCTGATTCTTCATCATCGTCATCGCCTGTGTTGCTCGCTTCTTGTTTTATCGAAGGTTTTGAGGAGTTTGACTTTAGATCAATCTTTGAAAAATTTGATTTAATCTTATCGCTCTT
>JAJLWK010000001.1:0-94518 GCA_030570675.1 Myxozyma neglecta | reverse complement strand
ACGGCGAATATTCAATCTGAATAGCAGTAACATGATGAACTTTGCACGCACGTCTTAAGGTTTCTGCAGAGCATTCCGAAAGACCAATGTGTTTGATTTTCCCTATTTCTACAAAACCTTTTAATGTCTTCATGACTGTTTCAATTGGTATTGTCGGATCAACCCGATGCTGATACAGTAAATCAATATGATCCACACCCAAGCGTTCTAAAGATTCGGTCAGGCATTGCGCGATAAATTCAGGAGAAGAGTCGTATCCTGAACCATCAAGTTTTAATCCAAACTTTGAGCAAAGAAACAGCTTCTCACGAAGACCCGGTCTTGCTTTTAGCCATCGTCCAAGAATTAACTCGCTGTCTTGGTACATCCTAGCCGTGTCAAAAAATGTGACGCCAGTTTCAACGACTTTGTCAAACACTGCGAAGGCTTCTTCATCGGAAAGATGGGGATAGTAGAAGGCAGCGACACCCTTCAGATTTATTAGAATTGTTAGTTTAATTAAAAACAGCATATGCGTACCATTGCTCCATATCCAAGGGCAGACACTTCTGGGCCTTTAGAGCCCAATTTAGTAGTAGACATACTTTTCATTGTTTTGAGTTGCTAAGATGATTGAGAACAAGTAGAAGGTGATTAGCGCTAATTTATCTTCGGATCATGCTGACTTTCGATCAACGACATAGCTGTTTACAGAACGCCTTTATCGATAAATGTCTCAAATAAAGTTTCATTTGAAGAGAAATACATAATTTTTTGCAGCTAGTCGCCGAAAGTCAGGGTCGCTTAACTCACAATATTAAGTACTTCGGCAAATTGCTTATGTTTTTATTATATAAGTAATTAAGTTTATCGGCGACGTTGGAGATAATGCGGCTTGTCGGCTTAGATGTTCGTTGCTCCCTTTTTGGTACATGGAAATCATAGAGCATCATGCTAAAATTATTGGCAGAGAATGCTTGGAGTCTGATACGGAGATATTGTTGACTGTATGTTATAGATCTATACTGATCTTTATATCTATACTTACATGTTATACATAAATGTTTGGTGGTAGTTATAAGAAAGCTTCTGGAATTTTAAACAGAACTAACTCATATATATTAGAATTAGGGCTAACTATTCACTTCATTAAAGGATAATTCTCAAGTTTATTATTTACCAAAAAGCTACTTGCATTCAAGGATTAAGGATTCATTAAGAATAAAAAGATCGTCGATTCAATATAGGGAATAAGCCAAAAATCAATATATACAACAATCCAAGAAATGGTAGGAAGTCAAATAGGATACATATTGGCTTACACTGGTTTCGGTTTAACCTATAATATCCAAATCTAAAGTAGTTATACACCTGGAGTAGATAAACAGGCGTTTATAGTATGATATCAGTCAGAAATGTAGTGCGCTATTTTTGCGCTGATACTGATTACCTGCTACTGCTGTCGAGCCCGAACAATGGCCGATTGATAAATCAGAAATCAGAAGCATCCAATTAATTCTGATGTCTGCGATATCTTAAAATACCCCCAAAAAATATGAGTCAATAAAGCTTCGAAATTTAAATCGTAATTGCTTTTGAATAATCAGTAGACTAGCCAAAGAAAGAATTGCGCAAGCCGTCTAGTCTATGTTTTTGGCATTTTACACAACCTGTTTACTTGAAAATTCCATTGCTCTACTTAGTGCGTCAGCTACTTCTTTTTGTATTTAAGTATTTACGTATTTACGTATTCACTAGTAATAAAAGGAAAAATACTTTGTGATCACTTTCTTTATTTGATCTAATGCTATGATCTTAATTTACAACGCTGGGGTATCGGCGTACACTGCAGTGCCCGATCCATAGCGATCACCCGCAACCGCAGCTGCATCAACAACTTGGTCGACAATTTCACATTACAAAAAGAGAAACCCTATATTGAATTTCAACTCATTAAATGCATTTTCAAAAAGACATTAAGCAAGGAATCTGACCGTTGTGGCATACGAAGATTGATTGGATTGGCATTAGTGATTCTATTTTACTTTTTCATTACCGCTCCATCTTTTAATGATACAATGAGATAAAAAGTTAGTCAACAGAGCGGGAGCTCTCAAGTTGAAGCAATAAACCAGTTTATCGTCACCTTTCATGAAAACGATCACCTTCAGCAAGAAATCTCTAGACTCCACAATTTCTGATTAAAGGCTTGAATAAAATTTGAATTCAAACCAAAGTATCTTCTTCGTAGTCTATAAGTCCCATACTATTACAAGTGATCAAATCACTAAAACAAAGATAATATGCTAAATAATCCCAACCAAACACCAAACAACTCCAAAAACCCAATATAGATAATTACATAGCCTGCTTAATCCAAGAAGGTGTCCAATACTCCCTTGGTCTGACCTGGTCGTCTACCCAAACAAGGCCTGCGGCAACAAGGTCATCGAGTACAGTAATACATCTAGCAGTTTCCCAGCCCAAGTTGTCGCGCAAAATAGGAACAGTGATGTACCCCATTGCTTGAGTTGCTTCAATTGCAACAGCTTGATCTTTGCTCATTTCTTGCGGAACGCTTCTGATAAATTCGCGATTGGCAAGTTTGACGATCTCGAAACCGTGACCTAAGGGTGCTAGTGTCGCTACCGCGCGTACAACGTCATCATGCGAAACAGGAGGTCGACCAGGAGGAGCAAGAGAGTTTAATCGAGCTCTGACATCATCTACCAGCATAAGACCGCCATTTTCGTCGCGAGTTCGTCGACAGAGCTCAATAATGCGAACAGCAAGCTCAAAGAAGAAATCATTAACGTCAGAACCAAGTAACTCTGCCCAGAACGATGCGCCCTTCTTATTAGCCGCAGACGATGCGAGAGGATCGACCCCAATTGCCGCGCACATTTTGACAAACTCTGAGCGGAATACCGGATCTGATCTAATTTCATTGGCATGCGATGCTGCGAAGTTTGTGAGTGCGGTCTGGAAAGTTCGTAGTTGCTCAGAGAGCTCGGAAATGTGCGTAGCGAGAATTGCTGAACCAAGGTCGGAATACTGCTGAGCAGCCCGCTGACGGTTGTCGAACGCAGCTAAACCAACACCGCGAAGAGACATTGTGTATTTGCTTTCAGAACATATGAAAGCAGCACTATCGCCTACTATCGCGATAAAGCAGGCTCTATTGGTCACGTGAACGCTCCTGTGAACGCATAGAAAGTCCCCCGCGGGCTCCACGTGATGAGGCGACGACGTCAGAGCCTGAAATTGTCTTTTGCAGGACCGAGCGCCGGATAATTCGCGCTGTGAGAAAGCTGCCGCATTGAGAAATGTACTTACACCAGCTACTTTTCTTCTTTGTCTTGTTATGTTTGTGAAATATATAAGTGAAAGGTAGAACTATAGTGTTTGTGTTAAACTTCTGTAGAAATCAATGGTTTGAATGGCGGGGCAGATGTCCTGGAGCGGAATAACTTCGGCGGGGCGATAATTAGCCTAAACTAGCGGGGCGACTTATAAAGGTTCCCCACGTTCCTCGGGCTTTGACTCGTCGCTACTCACTTTTCGTCCTCTCTGTCCACTTTTGACCCACAGAAACACACACAATGGCTGTAAGTATCACTGTTTGGCACTGTTTGATTCAGAAACTAACGATTTAGAACCCATCATTTGTTATGCAAAAGATCCTGGATGTCTCTTTCGAGGATCGACCGATCCCAAAGTTGGCTTCTCCCCGGGATGTCCGCATAGAAATCAAGCAGACTGGAATCTGCGGTTCAGACGTTCACTACTACACTCACGGTGCCATTGGCAGCTTTATTGTCAAGGCTCCTATGGTTCTCGGTCACGAGTCGTCTGGTGTTGTTGTCGAAGTCGGATCTGAGGTGTCGTCATTGGCCGTCGGTGACCGCATTGCTTTGGAACCTGGTGTTCCTTGCCGCTTCTGCGACCACTGCAAATCTGGTTTCTACAATTTGTGTGCCGACATGAAATTTGCCGCTACTCCTCCATACGATGGTACTCTTTGTCGTTACTACGTTCTTCCCGAGGATTTCTGCGTTAAGCTTCCCGACAACGTGTCTCTTGAGGAAGGTGCTCTTGTCGAGCCTCTTTCCGTCGCTGTCCACGTCACCAAGCAGGCTGATGTCAAGGTTGGATCTACTGCTATTGTGTTTGGTGCCGGTCCTGTTGGATTACTGTGCTGTGCTGTTGCCAAGGCATTCGGAGCTACCACTGTCGTTGCCGTTGATCTTGTTCAAGCTCGTCTTGATCTTGCTCTCGAAATTGCTGCTACTCACACTTACGTTCCCCAGAAGGGAGACTCTCCTGCCACATCTGCTGCTAACATCGTCAAGATGCTCGGTGGCAAGCAGCCTGACTTTGCCATTGATGCCTCTGGTGCCGGTGCTTCTGTCAACACTGCTATTCACGTTCTCAAGCAAGGTGGAAACTACGTTCAAGCCGGTATGGGTGCTCCCGAGATCACCTTCCCCATCACCGAGTTCACCGTCAAGGAAATCACTGCCCGTGGATCCTTCCGTTACGGTCCTGGTGATTACCAACTCGCCGTTGACCTCATCGCGAGCGGCAAAGTCGACGTCAAGAAGCTCATCACCCACCGCGTTAAGTTTGAGCAAGCCGAAGACGCTTTCAAGCTCGTCTTGAAGGGAGAGGGTGTCAAGATCTTGATTGAAGGTCCTGCACCCGCTGCGTAAATAGAGTTGGAGAACAGTGAGACTGGGTAGATGTGTCTTGGCTGTTGTGTATTATAATGGAATCTACATTTGTAAAGATTTGGAGTCTTGTATAGTTGGTTAGAGTTTATAGTAATAAAGCTTGGTATACATAGAGTTATTTGCCCAGATTATTTAAAGTTTTTGTTTCATCTTGCACAAGCCATTTTTTATTAGGCAAGACGCAAACCCTAACCAACAACTCTACCGGAACTTGTTCTAGATACTCTGCTTCACAATTGAACACTGGTTGTCTTTTCATGTACAGAGAGAAAACTTTTGATATCTTGCGGTAAAAATTGGTTTAGATAAAACTACTGACTCGGAATGGCAAAAAATATTGAAGACAACAAGGTGTTCATTTCCACGGTGATAGCGGCTTCTCTTGTCATTGAATACTGCTCTCATGCCCTTCGTTCATAGATTCTAATTCTTGCCTGAAGTCATTGAAATAAGTGGCTATCATCTCCATTGTAGCAGAAGAGCCAATTTCAGCAAGTCTCTCAGCATTTGATGCCGAAGAAGTAAATGACTAGCTTTTGGTCTCATTGAACGTGGGATTGACAAGGTCTTCTCCCCCAATAACTGTCCAAGAATCGATGACTTGCTGGTTTTCAAATCCTATTCCTCCAGACATTTTTAAGATAAAGTGAATTCGTAGATTGATAAAGACAAAAGAATTTTTTTGATGCGTTAGATTTCAGTATTTGCTGTCATTAATAATGAATTTCTTATTGCGTCTTATAAGTATAATTGCTAACATTGTTACATAAAAAATAACAACGATAGATAAGTGCCTTTTAGTTAAAAGTACAAATAGATAGTATCGTATTAATAAAATAATATTAATAAAATAAAAAGCAGTAATAAAAAATAAGCACAAAGAAAAAGGAAAAGCGATAAGAACCCGCATATCCATCGCCGCGTATTCATAACCCCAAGCCACACTTACAACAACCATCAAAGTTAACCCAAGCAACCAAGCGAGTACTCCTTAGTCACGGAACCGCAATCTAATTTAGAGAGAGGGTCAAAATACCTTTGTTACAAACAACCGCAAATCTGTTTGAAACAGGCTGAAGAACTTGTTGCGCTTAAAATCTGTGCACAGAAAAAATTTGAGAGGCTCCAATATTGTATAGTTAGAATTTCATCAATCGTTAACATTCAAATTCAAATACACTTTAAAACAAAAAATCCATTCATATATTACTACCCTCAAACAAATCCCAAAAATCAGACCCAAAACCTCAAAACACATTTTCCTCCCCGCAAACCCGCACTCCAAGTTACCACCACCATTATAAAAACCCACTATCCTGCAACAATCTAGCCAATTTATCATCATCCCCTCTTTCTCTTGGTTCATACTGAAGTGACAGTTCATAAAGACGTTCAGCTTGTGGAGTATTTTTCATGCCTTCGAGAAGGAGATCTTGGACTTCGCGTACGGGACGGAGAGCGTAGGTTAGAGATTGGTATTGTTGGATTTCACGGATGACTTCAGCTACGCGGGTGCGTTTTGAAAAGTTTATGATTTCGGGGTGAATTGTCGTGGTTGTTGTTGTCGTTGTAGTCGTAGTCGTTGGCGTAGTCGTCTGTTGTAGTTGCTGTTGTTGAGGGGATTGAGAAGAAAATTGCGACGACTGCGACAACTGCAAAGGCGGTGTAACAGTTGTATCCCTGACGATCAAATTATTCGTATTTCCATCCTCAATAAACGTCAAATCCGTTAAATAAACGCCAAAAAATGGTACACAAGGTGGTGAAATTAAATGCAGCATTGCACGATAACTTGTAAAATTCCTACTTGAGTCGATTATCCTGTTTAGATCCTCCAGCGTCGTGCGGTATTTTTGTGGAAGAAGTTCCCAGGTTTTGAGAAGCCGGTGGATGGTGGAGAGGTGCAGACATGAGATTATAGCTGTCATTGTAGAGTAATTTTGTAATTGCCGGCAGTGCTATTTCTTTGTGAGTAAAGTCTTCAGATACTTTGAAACAAAAACAGGAAAAACGGGATATACGTACGTCAGCGACAGAAATCAAATGCTTCAAAACATTAGCTCGCTTTTTAACATCCGGATACGACAAAATCAATCCAGTAAGATAGGCGGTAAAACTATTTGTGTAATTAATCAACGCAGTAATATTCACATCTGAGCCCGTGACACTTTGACTTCGTGCACTTTGACTACGTTTCTTTGTACGCGCGATACACTCCGCCGGACGAATTCTTGAGAAAATATCAAATTCCATCAGAGTTAATTGTCGAGCTATTTCGAGTGGATGAATATGTGTAAATTTAAGACGTTTGGAATTGCTTTTTCTGGGAAGAATTGGAGATGGAGCCATGGCGAGGTTGGTGATTGATAAAGATGTTGATGATCGGGGACCGGAGATGTCTGAACCTGATTGTCGTTGACGGACAAGTTTAGCAAGATTTGCGGCACCGGGGAATTGTTGTTGGATAAGTAACTTTGTAAAGCCTTCAAGAGAGACTAAAACTTGACGACCCATTTCCTGCTCAATAGCCGAGTCACCAACTTCATCAATCCAGTATTGTTCGACCCAATTCTTTAAGATATTAAAAACGCGAAGTCGAATAGGCTTTTGTTTCCGTTCAACCCATTCATCAAGTTGTTCAGGTGTAAGTCCTTCAGGTGGTTGAATAGTAAACCTACTAACCAACATTTCGAAAAAAAGCCTTGAATTTGTAAAACTCCTATAGGTCAATAAAAAGGTATTATTGAACGACGTATCCAGAAAATCATGCCGCGTAAGCCTTTCCAATAACGCAACAACAGTACCACCTTTAACCGCGCCTCTAGAATCAAAAACTAACGCATCTTCATACTCGTTCTTCAAATACCACGGCGTATCCTCTCTCCGTCGATCACCGGCCGATGGTGTAACAGCATATGCCTTAGGAGGTCCTTCGTCGCCAAAGATTTGTTTGAGTTTAAGCTCGGATTTAGTCACAGGGAAATCGGCCGCGCTGGCTTTACTTCCGTGACGGAGGTCGACGTAGGTGATATCGCTAGAAGCGGGAGTAGTAGTAGAAGAAGAAGAAGAAGCTTGTTCAAGTTTTGCTTTTTGTTTAGCTAAACGCATAGCTTTTTCCTCGACGAGAAATTGTAAAGTAAAAGAAAGACTATGTACCGGCCTTTCTAAGTCGCATACTGCAGTTTTCGCACGCTCGAGTTTGGCAGATAAATCAACAGTATCATTTTCTCTAGACGTTAAAGATTGTGTAGCTAGTAAAAATAAAGCAATAGCATCATATACAGCCTGTTTTGACGCTTTAAAATCCGCTACTGAAGGTGACGGTGGATTCACGAGTGAAGATAAATCAAGTGCTTCAAGAAGAGTCAAATAAGACCGTATGAGATCAGCGGATTTAATAGCCTTTTCGATTAAGAGCTCCTCATCGGAGGAAGCAGAGTATGACTGTTGATCTAAAAACCGCGCAAGATCACGTAGGACGTTTGTTATGGTAAGTAAATGCGCATCAGCGGTATCTAGAAGTGCATCGTCAAGTGGAACAGGTTTATCCGGTGTTTCTGGAGAAACAGGTACTAAAGCAGCAGCGGCGGAACTAGTTGAAGATTGCCGACTGCGGTCTGTGCCGAGGATTGTAGAGCCGTTGCCGGTCGATGAAGGTAAAGTGGGGGTTCCCCAGAAATTGTCGAATTGGAGAGAAGATACACTTGGAGTTCGTGAGGAAAGACCGGTTGAGGAGTGTCCAGCTGATTTTAAGCCGTCAATAAAAGACGGGCGGATAGATGAGAGATCTGACAGGGAGAGTTGCGGGAGCATTGAGAGTAAAGCCGAGCAAATGTTGATACACTCGGTTTCATCGATTTGTTCATCTGATGGCTTATCAAGAGCAAGAACGAGTGAGGATAATTTGTCAGTAAACGAATTATTCACATCCTCACTTTGCTCATCAGGAACTAAACTCCATAGGGCGGCCAAAGTATCAAGAAGACCTTTCAACTTTGCCGCATACTCTTCCTTTTTCTTCTCATTTAAAGACGTGATTAAGGTCTCGACAGCTGTAATAGCCGATTGAATAAATACGGTAGATTGTATAGACGGTGCTTGTGGAGATGGTGAAGTAGATCGTGATACAGACGCTGAAGGCGATGGTGATGGTGATGCGGAGGGAGATATGGCAGTGAGTGGACCGATGTGGGGAAGCCAGTATGAATCCGACGATCGTTTTCTAGCTGCTGAGAATGAAAAAGTATCTGCTTCATCGTAAACCAGCTCTTCTTCATCTTCTTCTTCGTGTTCTTCTCCGTTTTCTTGTTCTTGTTCTTGCTCCTCGTCTTCTTCGGCAACGACAAAACTACACATTGCAACAACACCCGCTGGAACTTCACTTTCCTCCACCGGAACAGTAAAATTACTCGGAAACCACCCTCTTCTAACTTTTTTCTCTCCTTTATCCTTATCCTTACCGTCTTCTAGTGAGATTATCTGACCATCCCACCACCCCGTATCCAATTGCAAACAAACAGCAATCAACTCGCCAGCGACGAACGACAACGAATTCGCTTCAGCAGAATCGTAGTCATACACAGCACGCACATAAAGCACGGGCTCTTGCTCTGTCGTCGCCATGCGATCTTATTCCTTGTCCTTGTCCTTGTCCTTGTCCTTGTCTTGTCCTTGTCTCTTGTAACTTGTACTTTTTACTCTACTCAAGATTGATTCAGTTGAGGCTGTCAGATAGGGTTTTGTATGTTCTACAGGTTGTGAGCTTGTCACGACTTAAAAGTAACAATAGAGTTGATAGAGCATATAGAGGTAAAATTACATAAATTACAATATAATACAAATTAAAGATTATAAATCATCGGTAAACTCAATCCGCGGTGTAAATGGACTTCCATAATGTCTCCAAACATGATTCAATCCATCTCTAATAATCATGGCTGTCTTCCAACCTGTAGCGACGTATGTTTCCTCAAGTACACTTCTCAGCCAGCGTCGTTGAGTTTCGTCTTTAATTTGTGCACCTGCGTAGAGAATTGGCATGGTCATGCATACCCATGCAGCAGCGGACGTGGCGCTACGACCTACGTGGCCTTCGAGATCGGAGATTGTAGGTGCAGTCATTAAGGAAGGGGATTGTTTGCGGATTACGTAGCGTAATGAACGGGAGCCTTCTTCGTGGTTTGTATCGTGAGGTCCATCGTGGTATGCAGAAGGTTGTTCGTTTGCGTTGGGTCCTTGAGTCGAAGATCGTCGACGAGGCAAGCCGGCGATCATGATTCCTGCTACGGTGCGACAGATGACCATTGTTGATAGCATGCCTTGTTGAGAAGTTTGCGGGACGTTACGCAATGCAGCGCGGACGGCAGGTTCCGTAGTCCAGTCCGGATTGTTCCGAACGAGGAATAATCGCCACATGGCAAGATACATTCGTAGAACTCCGTCTTGGATTTCAGCGTATCGTAGTGGCGGTCCGAAAAGACTAGCACCTGCGTCTTCGAGAGGAACGCCGTTGGCAGGATGTCGTGATTCGAGGAATTCTTCTTCACATGCTAAGTACGCTGCGTCGAGTTCTTTCCACTCTTGCTGTGATTGTTCGAGAGTGTACTTGAGACTGCCGCGTTTTCGCGCGCTTTCGTCGACGATGAAGCAGAGTAAGCGTACAGTGATTTTTAACGAATCGTCGTAAAGACGGAGGGTGTCGGTCGTAGTCCGCGACGGCACGCGCGTCCAGAAAGAGTAGTCGATGTATGGTTTAGTGTCGAGGGTGATGGCCTGCATGATTTGCATTCGCAGGTAGAAATACAGTAAATCGAGAAAAAGAACTGCGTCGGCTTTTCGTTGTCGTAAGGCGTTTCGCTGGGCACGAGCAGCGCTTTCGGCGGCACGAGCTTCGGCGGTGCAGTTCTTTTGCACGAGAAGAGCAGCGCTGATGCGGTCGGCTTCGTCTAGTGCGTCTGTGGAAATGGCGAGATCAGCAGCCAGGGCAGCGATATCAAATTCTTGAACGAGGTTGCTCGCGCCCATGAGATGGCGGGCCCATTTGTCGTGCTCGCCCGTGGCGGTCTCGTAGTACGCGAGGGTCAGGCTTGCGGCGAAGATGCCGATGTCGCCAGAGGCCACGGTCGGCACGCGGCTCTGGGAGCGCTCTTTAAGTGCCTTTGCCAGGCGCCTGATTCCAAGATGGTAGTGCAGCAGAGAGGCGTGCTGGTGAGCAGCAGCCGACTCTGCAGAGACGGTCGAGAGACCCGCGATGTGCAGCGCCGAGACGGCCAATATGGCATGCAGCAGGGCCGAGGTCTTGAGGGCCATCATGGGCACGTGGTAGGTCCAGATGTTTGTCTCCTGCATGATTTTGGACGAGTTCTGCGCGGCGACGAGCACCAGACGCTCTGGCTCGGGCACATGGCGCTCGAACAGGGATATCTGGCAGGCGACGACGTGCACAAAGTGCCTGAAGATGCGCTGCGCGGCCGGGTGCATCAGCGGCGACTGGATCGGCCCGGGTGCGAAGGCGACGACGGCGGACGGCGGCGTCTGCGTCTGCGTCTGCGTCTGTGCCGGGGCGGCCAGGGCAAGATAGTACGGAAACGCGGTCGCGCGCATGTCGCCGTCCGAGTCCGCATGCGATGGCGGGGCCGCGAAGAGCGACGGGACCATGTATCCGGGGATGTGAGTGTCGTCGACGGCGAGGTAGGCCTCGATTTCCTCGGAGAAGGCGATTTTGGACGAGAGCAGCAGTCTGTTTGAGCCGGTTGTTTGCTGTTGTGTGGGTATTTGCTGCAATTGCTGTATATGTTGTATTTGCTGCAAGTGTTGTATGGGTATCTGCTGCAGGGGTATTTGCTGTTGCTGCCGCGGCGGATCAAAGACGTGGCCGTAGCCTTCGCAGAGCCGCCGCGACCTGCTGCAGTTTGCGCACCGCGGCTTGCCTTCGTCGCACTTGATGCGTCTGCGTCGCGTTGGCCGCTCGTTAGCGCACTAGCACCGATCCGTAAACCTGTAAACAACTTACCTTCGCCGACACGTCAGACAGCCCGTCCGCGTCCGCTTCCGCGTGACCTCGTCCTTGTCTTTGTCTTTGTCTTTGTTTTTGTCCTTGTCTTTGTCCTTGTCTTTGTCTTTGTTTGTGTCTTTGTCTTTGTCTTTGTCTTTGTCTTTGTCTTTGTCTTTGTCCTTGTCTTCTGCGATGTTGCCGCTGATGATGTTGATCACGCCGCTGTCGTGCAACCGTCGCGAGTTCGTCGTCTTTCTGCTTCGTGTGTCGTTTATTGTCGGTGTTGTTGCTGTCGTCGTTGTTGCTGTCGTTGTCCTCGTCTGCCGTCGCGCGCGCCCACCGCCGCCGCCGCCGCCGCCGCCGCCACCACCGCTGTCGTCCTCGTCTTCAGCAGCTGCAACGCGCATCTCGACTCGGCTTACACACCAATTGGCAAAAACTCAGCCGTCTATTTACAATCCGGTACTTTGGGCGTGAGAAGAGAAAAAAAGGGCTACGATGCGGCCCGTTGGCGCAGATGTAAAAGGCGCAATGGCCACAGCTTGCTGGGGTTTGCCTCTTTGGGCAGACTGCATTACTAAGACATTATCTCATTCATCTCTGCCTGCCGCACGTGAGTCCGGCTCTCTGCTCTTACTGCCTGGTGCGCTGTATGCCTTTGGTCGGCGGCGGCTGTTTGCATTCATGTTCGTGTTCATGTTCATGTTCATGTTCATCGCAGCGTTGGGTATTTGCATCGGCAGAGGCATGTTCGGGGGGACAGGCATCGGCATCGGCATCGGCATAGGCATAGACATAGGCGTCGTAGTAGACATCGTAGTAGACATCGGCATATGACCATGACTATTGACTCCTTCGTAGCCAGCATTCGGATACGGCGGCACTGGCGACGTCGGCGTCGACATGTACATCCGCTGCTGTCCGCCGTAGTGCTGATGCGAGTACTGTCGGTAGTGTCCGTACCCATATGGCGGCGTACTCTGGTATCCGTAGCCATATCCATACCCATACTTTCCTGCCTGTTGCTGCTGTTGCTGCTGTTGCTGCTGCTGTTGATACGCGTATCCATACTGTCCTGGAGTGTTGGCGTACTGGCCATATGGCTGCTGCACAGGCACAGGCATTGGTGGAGCAGACTGCGGCATCGGCACTCGTTGCGACATGTTCATATTCCGATCGTATATCTGATAATTATTTGGCCCAACAGGCACAAACATCGACCGTCGCAGAAAATCAGGATCCTCTTCTTCACGTCCATTGCTCTCCCTCTGCACTTCTCCATCCCCATCCCCATCTTCCCCCTCCGCCCTCTGGAAATCCTTAAATATCCTCCGCCGCGCTTCTTCATACGCCGCCGCCCTTTCTTCCAGCGTCGTCAAACCACTCTCCGCAGCAACAGCCTGTGTCGCTGTCGCTGTCTGTGTCTGTGGAGTCTGACTCGATTCGCTCGCAAACGACGACTCAAAACTGCTCGTCTCTTCTTTCTCCTTTTCTTTATCACTCTTCTCCCGACGCATAATCCGTATCCCGCCATGCACGCGTTCCTGCACTTCTTCCGGCATCCCTTATTATGCTCTTATATATTCTTATATATAAATATACGAGGCGACAGTAGCAATCAATTGAGAGTCCCCAAATTCTCGTCTTTTTTTAAATCCCGGCAATCCCGTGCTTATCCGTCTGTCCAGCGCTCATATTCGTCTTTTATTGTTCTTCAATTGCTTCTTCTTCTTTTTTCTCTTCTTCTGCTTCTTTTTCTTCTTTCTTTTCGTTCTCGTTCTCCTTCTCACAAGTAATTACAACTAAAGTTGCGTTCTCTCAAAACTTTATCGTCGTGCGGCGCACTTCTAATCACTACGTCGTTCGCAAGTTATCATCGTCTTCTGCAATCATCAAAATGAGCCATCCAAACGATCCCGATTCGAGTGTTTCTGAGGCTGAAACAGTGTGTTTCTGTCAATTCTGTTTATAATAATTATATTAATTCTTTATAGATCAGACGGAAACGCCTCGCGCGTCTGCAGCGGCCATCGACCTCGTCGCCCGCTGATTCGTCATCACCGGCGTCCCCAGCTCCTTCAGCCAACCCGTTCTCTGCTCTTACTCCAAAAATCACAATAGCAAAGCCCGAGTCTGAGCCTGAAAAAGCACAGCCTGAGAAGACTAAACCTGAACAGACTACCACAGCTGAAAAGCCGAAATTGAGACCAGTTGTGGACTTTAATGAATGGGCTGATGAACGACTGCGCGCTGCGTTCAAGTTTTCTTTGAAACCAGTCGAGTCTGATGATATTGTTTACTTGTTCGACGTAGCGTCAGAGCTCTCAAACCCACTTCTTTCTGAATCAACTCTCGACCGCGCTTTACTTTCCCGTCTCACAGAAATACCCATCGCAGATCCATTCACATACCTCGTCTCATCCTGGCGCTCAATCGAATCTCTTCGTCGCTCAATCCGCGCTTCTGATCCTCTTCGTGCTAAAAAACTTGCTCTATTAACTGAAGCAAGAAGACTCTGCACTGGTTACGCTGTTTTAGCTGTTTCCATGCCTGAAATGTTCAATGCTTCTGCACCACCTGTTGATTTGGCCGCACTACTCGTCGAGAAACCGGATTCCGCACGCGCATTACCGCTCGAATTCGTCGACGCCATGATTCTTCGTGCGACGGAAGATGAGCAATTAGAAGAATTTCTAACCCCTGTTTTAATCAATCTTACCTCGCGGATGAGATTGTTGACTATGAAGGACTCGTATCAGGCGTATTTACGCGCTTTACAAACCCTCGTCGTTCATAAATCCGTCGTGGCTTTTATCACTGAAATGCCTTTATTCCTTCCTGATGACATTACCGCTGCTACTATCGAAATCAACACTTTTCTCGGTCCGTTCTTTAGACTTTCCCCAATTGAGGTGTGTCACTTAAATTAAATTATTACTCTTTTCTTTTTTAGCTAACAACCAGGCCTCTGTCGCAAACACATACTTCTCCGACGCTAAATCTCGCTCTCAATCTGAAATAACTTCCGCAGTCTCTGCTCTCCGTACAGAACTTTCAGCTATACAAGACCAACTTTCCTTCATAGTCGATAAAATCGTCCGTGCGGGTTCTTCACCACGCGAACGTATGCTCGCATATTTTGCCCGCGCACTAAATCTCAATCATAAACGACGCGCAATGCAAATCGTTCCAGGCACGATCTCTACAGACGGGTTTATGCTTAATTTGACTGCTGTCTTGAATAAGCTTTGTGAACCATTTGTTGACGCTACTTTTTCAAAAATCGATAAAATCGATCCTTTGTACTTTAAAAAATCTACAAGACTTGATATCGCTGAAGAGGTGAAACTTGACGCTGATCAAAATACGTTTAATGAATATGTCAAAGATCGACTTGACAGTGCGCCAAATTT
This sequence comes from Myxozyma neglecta, assembly GCA_030570675.1. Classification (NCBI taxonomy): domain Eukaryota; kingdom Fungi; phylum Ascomycota; class Lipomycetes; order Lipomycetales; family Lipomycetaceae; genus Myxozyma; species Myxozyma neglecta. The sequence continues at coordinate 79,399 of JAJLWK010000001.1, read as the reverse complement.
CATCTCTGAAGTCTTTTACTTGAACGTAGCTTGTCATTACTACGGTCTAGGCGGCGCAATGACTTCTATTGGACAAATCACAAACGATATTAAAGATCTCGAAAAACATCTTTCGCAACTTGAAACTGAGCGACATAATTGGATAAACTCGCCTCAAGCACCGTTACTCAACAGCACTTTAACCCGCGTTCGTACACAGCTTAATAACGCGTTGGCGTTTCAGCATGCTTTGAATGCTGTACTACAAGATCGTCAGAGTATGGCGCGTTCTTTTGCATTTTTAATGACTGAAGCAACTTGGCTTGTTCGTCTTGTTGATCCGAAACACGCGCATCCACATCCACATATTACGTTACCGTTGAGTGACGGTACACCTGCTTCGTTTGCAAATTTGCCAGAATATTTCGTTGAAAATATTACGGGCTTTGTTATTTACTTTTCGCGCCATTTTCCGCAGGTTTTATTTGATCAGACGATGGTTGAACTTGTTACTTTTGCAGTCACATTTATTCGCACTTCTTCCTATATTAAAAATCCCTACCTCAAAGCTAAAATTATCGAATTCCTTTTCTACGGCGTACAAAGCCAACCTGGATTCAAAAACGGATTTTTAGGAGATACACTAAACACGCTTCCATTTGCAATCGAGCACGTTTTTCATATGCTTATGCAATTTTATATTGAAATCGAACAAACCGGTGCTAGTTCGCAGTTTTACGATAAATTTAATATCCGCTATTACATTTCGCAGATTATTAAATGTATTTGGGAAACACCTGTTTACAGACTTAAACTTGAACAAGAAGCGAGTGCGGATGTGGAGTTTTTTGTCCGCTTTGTTGCGTTGTTACTTAATGACGTTACTTATCTTTTAGATGAATCGCTCTCGAAACTTGCCGAGATTCATAAACTCCAAGCTGAACTTTCGTCCGCGACAGCATCGCCGGATAATGAACGACAACGATCCCTGACGGCAGCTGAAAGACAAGCATCAAGTTACATGTCTCTTGCTAACGAAACTGTTTCTATTTTGAAATTATTCACAAAAGCTGTACCGTTGGCATTTGTTACACCAGAGATTGTTGAACGTTTAGCTGCAATGTTGGATTACAATCTTGATGCACTTGTCGGACCTAAATGTACCGGCCTCAAAGTCAAGGACCCGCAAAAATATCATTTCAATCCTAAAGCGTTGTTATCTGATATCGCGCAGGTTTATCTTAACTTATCGTCCGAGTCAAGTTTTGTACTAGCAGTCGCCCGCGACGGACGGTCGTACCGCCGCGAGATATTCACTAGAGCGACAGTTATTCTTGGAAAATACGCAGTTTTGTCAAGTAAAGATATCGAAAAGCTCTCACTCTTTGCTGATGGCGTCGAAAAGACTAAATTAGCTGATGAACAAGGTGAAGAAGAACTTGGTGAAATACCCGATGAATTCTTGGATCCGTTGATGTATACGATTATGCAAGATCCTGTGATTCTTCCTTCTTCTCGTATCTCTATTGACAGAGCTACGATAAAGTCTCATTTGCTTTCAGATTCTACTGATCCATTCAATCGCATGCCATTGAAATTAGAAGACGTCATTCCAAATACAGAGTTAAAGCATCAAATTGAACAATTCAGACTTGAAAAGAGAAACGCGGCTGTTAAGAATGCCGCAGAGTTGGCTAGTGTCGTTAATACTACTACAACTACAGAGAAAATTGATCAGGATGGTGATTTGGCTATGGAGTAGTACTGTTCGCGGAAGTATCGTGGTCGAACGGGGTTCGAGATGACTGCGTGTGGGGTGGGTTTGCTTGGATGCTTTGTTAGAAAGTATAGCTCAATTGCTAGTTTAGAAGATTATGATATATCATGTAATTATATTTACGAATTTTTTAAGCGATACGTATTCAATTGACAAACTACAATTTTCTATTTTGAATGGCGTCACACATATGCTGCAGTTGAACTGCGGTACGGATCACACACAGATTCCGAGACTGACAAAACACACAGCATGTTGTTGATGCTAGACTTGTAGCAAAAGTAATTACTGGACTAGTTGTTGCATTTTTCCATCTATTCATACCCTTAAATAGAGATTAAAGTAATTTCTCGCATAGAAGGTCTGTCACGCGAGGGTTTATCACTTATTCTAGGAATTATTAATTATGGGTCTTTGGCTATAATGAGACTGTGCTTTCGTTTTTAATATTTAGTGTTTTATTATTGATGTTATTAATGGCCACAGCGGAGAAATTTACAAATAAGTAAGCACGTAAGCCCTATATTATTTGCTAGGTAAATTGTCAAGACCTTTGTTCTGATAGACATATTATCACATTAAGAAAAATTACAAACACTATAGACATGAATCAAAGCGGGTATTGCAAAAACAGTAGTATATTCATGAGCAATATGAAACAGAAACCATACACAAAAAGATATTCAATGAGCAGAACAATAACCGCAAACACAAGCAAAACAAAACAAACTCCAAACATGTTAAGTACAAAGTAAAAGTCAAAGCAAACGCTAATTCTTAATTTTAAAATTTGAAGTCATGACAATGCTAAATTCATAATGCTAATTGCAAGTTTAAGAGTTGCGTGAAAACCAACTGCCTCTTTTTCCCATGGAAGGCGACGATTGTTGCATAGGGGATGAATCAAGTCTGTTGCTTTCGGGAGAATTGCCTCGTAGATATGCTGTCAGTGGACTACTTCCTAGACCTCCACCACCGCGCAAAGGTTTCACGATGCGTTGATTTGGTAATCCACCAGCGCCTCCCAAAGGACTACTTCCAAGACCATCAGCTTGTCTCCTAAATGACTTTGCATCGTCGTATCGTTCCATTAATTGGGCCATTTTATTATCAAAAGATTGTGTTTCGCTTGCCAGTCTTTCTTGAGATGCCGCAAGATTAGCTTCCAACGCCGCAATTTTTTCATTTCTTAGTCGTAGCTTTCGTTCATTCATGGCAACATCCCGCTTCAATTGAGCATTCTGCTCGACAAGTGCACGCTGAACTTGCGTCAGTTGCTCAAGATTTCTCTCTAAAAATGCCATTCGCTTCAGTTGCCCTTTGCTAGCTGAAGAGTTCTTCGCCAAAGCTTGGTTTTGATCTTTCAAGTCGTCCAATTGAATTTCAAGTTCAACAACGCGTTCACATCTATTTTGCAAGTCTCGCATTAATGACCGTTTCGCAGTCTCGAAATCCAGAAGTTGTTGCTTCATCGTTTGAAATTTCGCAGCTGACTTTGTAGGCGAAGATGGTAAAGACACTGGGGATACGGTTTGTCCAGATGTCGATGGCGCTGATGTTGTAGGTGTGACAGGTATATTTGATGAAACAGCCGAGGAAAGAGACTCGTCCGTCGAAGATGTCGCAGATGACGGTCGTTCAACTGGAAAGTTACGCTCTCCTTGTGATACCATCTTGCGCAATCTCTTGTTATCGCTCAATGCTAAAGCCAAGTCATGCTTAGAATCAAGCAACATGTTTTCCACAATAACCTGCTTCTGTGAAATATATTCTTCAAGATGTGCCAGATTTGACGCGTCGCCTTCGCAGTACTGTTTTACTAGTGTTTCGAGCTCTTTCAGTTTTACCTCGATCTCATCCCGTCGTGAAACATGTTCCTCCAATTCATCCATTCGAGCATCCAAAACCTGCTCAGTACGTGTGACGAATTCTCGTGATTCCACTAGGTACATTTTCAGAGAAGATCTTTGTGACTCATCTAGAGACTCATTGGCTTCCAAAATACCGAGCGCTTCACTTATCCAATCTTTCTTCTCAGATATTTCGGTTTGCGAACTGTTTGCTGACAGATCGCCATTAGAAGTATCGCCAATAAGTGTAAAAAACTCAAAGCTTTTCGCCATTTCACGCACCATTTCGCGCTTTCGACGATCTCGTTCTTCCGCTTTACTATTCTTCTCTTGCAATTGTAAAGTTAATTCATATAACTGCTTCCGAGAACTATCTAGCTCAGCCGTTGTTTCTGCATTAAGTTCCTTTAGACTATCCATAGTGTCAAATGCATCCTTAGTTTCACGCTGAATCTTTTGATGGTTTTGCTTAAGTTTCAACACTTCGTCCTGTAGCTTTTCATTGACTTCTGTTAATTCCGCTTCACGTTTTGTTAGAGCAAGATTTTCAGTGTTAAGTTCTTTGATCATTCGCTCAAGTGCATTTATTGCCGTCTCGCGATCAGTCAGACGATCTTGCATTTCATTTTCACGTCTCATATATTCTTCGATTGACTCGTCCAAATCAGGTTGCTTAGACGAAGGAGTATACATTTGTGACTTTGGTCTTGGGGTGCTGGGTAGTGAGCTGCCATTACTTCTATCACTTGCGCCAGGTGCTTTGATTTTAGCCCATTGCTCGGGAGCAACTTGCTCACCTGATCGCCACGCTTGAGCTTCTCTTTCCAGTTCTGCGACGTATTCGGCAAGTGAAGAATTTCTTGACTGTTCTTTCTTGAGTTGTAACTTGAGTTCACTTGGAGATAATTCAGTGTTAATTTTCGGTCTATTCTTGATGCTTTTCGCACGCGTTCCAAACTTGAGTGTTGACAGTGTTTCTTGTAAATTGTAAGTTGATGGAGAGCAATTGATGATAAGTGTGGTTCGTGAGTTACCACCTAATGATTCTTGCAATATTCTGGTGAGTTTAGAGTCTCGATATGGTACATGAGTAGATTTGCCGTCAGTGAGGGCATTAATAACATTTCCAAGTGCGGATAGTGACTTGTTGATTTTCTTAGCTTCTTCTAATAATTGTCCCGACGCTCCTGTCTTTCCAACTTTTTCTGATCCAGCTAAATCGACTAAAAACAATTGACCAGATTTGGAACTGCCAGTTTCAACATTCTTTTGTGTTATAGCTAATGCAAAAATCGAATGAGAGCGAGATGATTCTTGATTCATATTTGTTGACGCAACAGCCCGAGCCGCCGCTCCCTGGCGCATCACATCGTATACTTCTTCAACACTTGAGACGTAAATTTCACTGAGTCCTTTGACATAAATGCCTTTAGTTTTGTCTTCATGAATTGGCAAATTATCATTCATGGCTAATCACATTAGATTTGGTGCAAGTTAAAGTACAGTTAAAACTCACGCTGCATTAAATCTTTTATGCGTTCCATGTAGATTTCCATATAACTGACTCGTACTGTATATTCAATCTCGGCAGGACTTTGCAATATTGAAGCAAATATTTGCTCTACTATTCGTGGAATGATACCTCGTTGGGGTCCGTTGATTTCTGTACCCTACATTCAAAAATATCAAAAAAATTGATCTTGCTCCGGTATTTAACGCAAAAACTTACCATCATCGAATAGGATTTTCCGGATCCGGTTTGGCCATAAGCAAAAACTGTTCCGTTATATCCATGAAGAATATCTAAAAAATATTATGACGTCAGCCTCTAAACTTTGCATATTTAATTTAATAACCGCATAGTGCGGCTACAAACAGAAATCAACAAATAAAATCCAGCCACATACCATCCACGGTTGATTTAATACTGTAGTCAAAAACATCCGTCTGTTTGCTTGTTGTAGAAAATATGCGGTCAAATGTGAAGGTACTGTTCTATTAGTCGAGACTGTTAGCAGCTGGGCTGAAGCGAGGGGTTGTCGGGGAATAAATCGTACATCAATCACACAAGAATCTTTGCCTATAAATTGAACGGCTAGACTGTTGTCATACTCAACCTCTGCAGAATTAAGTGGTCGGAATCGAGCAACAACTGTTATATGGCCAGTTAGCACAGCAATTCCAAATGTAAACGGTGTTTGATCTGAAAGCGAGATGATGTTAAACAAATCAAAGATAATTCGCACCTTTGATTGAATTTCCAGCACTATCCCGCGCTGATGTTTGACTGTTCATGTCGGATAAGCGTCATCATAAACTTCTCATAAATCCCTTGTGACATACCTCATTTTGGACTATCGAATAAAGGACGAACTAATGTCGCTGAGTGTGAACAAACGTCCGAACAAGCATTCAAGAGCGAAATGCTGCAATGGGGAAATTGACTCCAAGCTACCAATATAGTACAAACAAAACAAAACGCTCCTAAAGTCAGGTTTGTAGCAAAATTCTGCGGAATAGTTTAAAGACGATAGTGTGTAATCGTACAACGATTCAGTCCAATTTGTTAGTCGCAAAGCAACTTCTTTCGTCTCGTGTGAAAAGTCATCACAACTCGAGGGGTTTGTACTTATTTACTGATGCAACGAGCGCAGGTACTATGAGTTCTATACCATTTTTCTCTTAGCTCTAATTTATTACTTATTTAAAAACTTATTTAAAAATGTCTATCAAAGTGTTTAATTTCAGGGCATATAACACTATTCTACAATGACCCGTCTTCAGCAGCAGATTGCAAATAAGCTTAAAATATAACCAAGATCTGATGTTGATTCTCACTAGGTTCGAGAACTCTATCTTTAAAGCTTGGCGCGTCTTTGGGACGGCAACTAAAAATCAAAATCCGAGCTCTTATGAAACCGAAGCCGATGCACTCAGTATTTATTTAGTTTAAATCGGTACGCTGAGCGCTAATTTGAAGCAAAAATATAAAAAGCACGTAATAAATATCTGTTTTCCATCTCCAGGCTTGTCTGATGCGCTGTCAGCATCCAAGTAAAGTTGATCAATCGAGCACGCGTCGCGTGAACACATTGTTTACGCGTTCATATCACGTGAGACCGCGTCACAGCTGCATAAACGCCACGTATTTACGAGCAAGTAAATAAACACAACTGTTTACGCGCGCGAAATCGCTAGATACACGGCATTCTATATACACGCTTTATTTTGTAGCTCATGGCCGTGGCTGCCAAAAGTCCAGTTTGCGTAACACCAACTCCTGCTTATCGGTCTAAGACAGAACCGGGCCTGAGTCAACGAGCGAATGGACGACGGCGTGCCGTTTCTGTCGATGCGCTCGCGACTCTACAACAGCCATTTCGCTCACCTGGAGCTCCTCTCTCTGTTGGAAGGGATTTGCCATTAAGGAAACGTGCTAGAATAAATTACAATGAGGAGTTTAATGGAAGCCACAACAAAGATGATGGACTGTACTCTGAAGATGGACGCTCTCCGCTATCAGAAACGATGGCGAACAAATTCCCAGTCTTCAAACCCCGGGACAAAGAAGTCGTTTTCACACAAAAATTTACAGTTCCATTAATAAAAAAGCCAGATGATTTTGCTGATAGACCCCCACCGCCGGCGTTGGGTATGCTTCGAAGGAAGAACATGATTGTTAGACCGTTACACGATCCTGCAGGTGAATTTGCGATCGTACTGTATGATCCTACGATAGACGAGCCAGAAGCAGAAGAGCCTGTGGTGGAAGAAGTTGTTGAAAAACCAGTATCTACTATCCATAAAAGTCTATCTGAATTACTGGGTCTGAATAAGAAGGTGGAAGAACGGCCAAAAGTACCTGTTGTGATTGATCCTCGATTAGCGAAGATTCTCAGACCTCATCAGATTGAAGGTGTAAAGTTTCTGTATAGATGTACGACAGGTCTTGTTGATAGTAAAGCTTATGGATGCATTATGGCTGACGAAATGGGACTTGGAAAAACTGTAAGAGCAAACTATATGCTTATAGATTTCAAAACTAACAACTGATATAGCTCCAATGTATCACGCTGATGTGGACACTACTTAAACAATCCCCCGAAGCCGGAAAATCTACAATCCAGAAATGTGTCATTGTTTGCCCTTCAAGTTTGGTCAAAAATTGGGCCAACGAACTCGATAAATGGCTTGGCAAAGGTACTCTCAACTCATTTGCCATTGACGGAAAAGCTAGTAAAGCGGAACTTACTATGCAATTAAAACAATGGGCAATTGCCGAAGGTCGTGCAGCCGTGCGACCTGTACTCATTGTTTCTTACGAAACATTACGATTAAATATAGCTGAACTCCAGCACACAAAGATAGGATTACTACTATGTGATGAAGGACATCGTCTTAAAAATGACGAATCACTTACATATGTTGCACTAAACAGTCTTGATGTACAGCGCCGAGTAATTCTGTCTGGCACGCCTATTCAGAATGATCTTTCAGAGTATTTCGCTTTACTAAATTTTGCGAATCCTAAACTTTTAGGATCTCGAGTTGATTTCAAGAAAAACTACGAGAATCCAATTTTGCGAGGTCGTGATGCAGACGGCACGGATAAAGATCGTGAGGAGGGAGACAAGCAATTAGAAGAATTGGGTCAGCTTGTCAATAGGTTCATTATCCGCCGAACCAACGACATTTTATCAAAGTACTTACCTGTGAAATATGAGCACGTTGTATTTTGCAAACTCTCCCCATTCCAAGAGGCTTTATATAATCATTTCATTACCTCTCCTGTCATCCGCAAACTTATCAAAGGCACAGAATCTCAACCACTGAAGGCCATCAACATTCTCAAAAAACTATGCAATCATCCTGATCTACTGGACTTGCCTCGTGATATGGAAGGAAGTGAGGAATTCTTTCCAGAGGGTTATATTCCAAAGGATCAAAGAGGAAGTCGTGATCGTGACATTGATGTTTCAATTTCAGGAAAGATGCAAGTATTAGCACGTATGCTAGCGCGTATCCGACAAGATACCAATGATAAGATTGTTCTTATTAGTAATTATACACAAACACTTGATGTGATTGAAAAGTACTGCCGAACGATGAGATACGGAAACCTCAGACTTGATGGAACTATGAACGTCAACAAACGACAAAAACTCGTGGATAGATTCAATGATCCAGAAGGAGAGGAGTTTGTGTTTTTACTTAGTAGTAAAGCAGGTGGATGCGGTATCAACTTGATTGGTGCCAATCGGTTGATTTTATTTGATCCAGATTGGAATCCAGCAGCTGATCAGCAAGCATTAGCGCGAGTATGGCGAGACGGTCAAAAGAAAGACTGCTTTGTCTACCGCTTCATTGCAACAGGAACTATCGAAGAGAAAATCTTCCAACGTCAATCTCACAAACAATCATTATCCTCCTGCGTTGTCGACGAAGCTCAAGATGTCGAACGCCATTTCTCTAGGGATAGTCTACGACAACTATTCCAGTTTATGCCGGATGCTCAATCAGATACTCATGTGACGTTTAAATGTAAGAGATGTAAACCGGATGGGCGACAGTATGTAAAGGCACCGGCTATGATGTATGGTGATACTAGTTCGTGGAATCATTTCACGAATTCGTGTTTGAAGGATATTCAGGATTTGTTATTGAGACAGGAGTCCGGGTTGGATGTGGTGACATATGCGTTTCAGTATATTTCTCATTAACAGAGTTAATTTTTGTTAGTTTTGAATTTATGACCTTGCGATGAAGTATATAATAATAATAATGAAAACTGCATTAGAAAATTAAACAGAAAAACAATAATGAATAAAAATCCTACTCCAAATATAAATTACAAGCCCATATCTATATAAATACCCACCACTAAACACATGTATCCAAGAACTAAATGAAATACCTCAACGACGACAATCGAGATAACGTAAACAAAAACAAGATGATATGAAATGCAAAACTATTAAACATGATTGGCTTTTCGACTACATAATACGCCTTTATCACTATAAAGATTAGAAAGGTCTGTCCATAATTGTTTTCCAGTCTTTTCATTAAACGAGTGACATCCGTCTAAACCAAGTTAGTATAACACAGATCTTCATATTTACAACAAAAGGAGCATACATTTTGCAGCCCATGGCGGTGTATATAAATGTAAAGAAACAGCAATTTTATCCGTGTTGTTACTTATACGGTGTAATCCAATATCATCGGCAATATACGCGACCTCGTCAGTACCGTACTTTGCTACTCGTAGCTTTTCCATTGGTTTTGGTGGATCTTCGGGATTTGGAAATTTGTACTGTGTTTCGACAAGTTCGCCTTGTAGGATTTTCATTATACAGCTTTCTAACGTTAATATAAAAGTTGGAATTAGAGGGGATAATAGTACTACGTACTGTGCGTTTGCGTGGTCGTGTATTAATGAACCTTTGCCAGGGTTCCATACCAATATCAGCAAATTCGCCTTATCATTAAACGTATCAACACCATTTCTGATCAACAGTCAGTATCAAAGCGGTATTTTTCCATCATTATCTGCATCTGGAACATTACAAATCAACTCACCTAGTATAATTCCTCGATGCATCTTGTAATGCAAACTGACTCCACTCAGATCTGACTGAAGTATATTTCGCCATAGCCTCTATTAATTTCTCTGTATCTACATCTGCAGAGTTTATGCCAGAAGTATACCCTAGTTGTCTCCGTATTTCAGCCACCAATGAATCAAAATTAGGTATTTCTTCTGGAACACTTGATGATTTCGATAACGGGCTTTTGACAAAGTTCATTTGTAGCCGTATTCCTTTTTCTGTTGTAAGTGAATAAGGCATGTTTAATGAAAGCGGCGCCGGTGGTGTTGACATTGACGACGTAGATAATATCGATGGTTGCGAAGCGTGCGCGGATAAGATGGATTCTTCAACAGCCACTGCCGACGAGGAAGCGGCAGCAGCAACAAAAGAAGAAGAAGTAGAAGAAGAATAAAGCGCACTCGCTACAATTCCAGGCGCAGTAAGCATCCTTTTTTTAAAAAAGGCTGGAATGGTGCTGAGAATACTGCGCATTTATCGGTGTGGAGGGATGGGTTCAAGGAGCGGGCGGGAAAGTAGTATGGGTTTGAGGTAAACTCCCAAAAGGCTATCGCGGACTAAGTCCGAGGACGTAAAGCTATCAAAGTTCTACAACAAGTACACAAAGACTCTAGATAGGCAAATTAGTTTCTAGATTTGCAGGCTGTAGGCTACTCTGCTACTCCAGTTTGAAGATTTATTCTAATTGTACAGCTATAAACATAAACAAACATAATCATCTCATCATCGGAATTCTCTTCTTATTCCGTCCTACAATCGGTCGACTCCAATCACCTAAACTCATTAGCCATCATATTTCAATTATACAAAAATACCTGTACTCACCAACCAACTTCTCAGCAATATGTTTAATACTAACTTGAGGTTTTCGACTCTTCTGATAAAACAAAACAACTTTACCTATTCCACTTTCCCGCAGATGAACTGTTTTGATTGGAAGTTCTTCTAAGGCTGCAAATAGTTCTTTTTGAATACTGTACGCAGGAAGTGAAGCATCTGGTAACGGCTCAAGCCATAGTCGCACAGACTCAAGCATGTTGTTATCAAGAATCGAGTCGTATAATGAGTGTCTGCATAACGTTAGTATAATCTCTCACAGTCACTTGGTTGTATAAACCTACTTTTGTAGAATACTCCGAACTTCAGGTAACATTTTCAGTTTATGCATAGCCGGAATACCGTCCTTAATTGCCTCTGCGTCTTTCATTGCAGCTTCTCTCATTTGATCGCGAACCCGGACAATTCTCTCGTCCTGCATTTGTTCGAGATCATCTTCGTCTACTTTCTTTCTCTTTTTCTGTGGTTTCAATACAGCGTCTAACTTGTCTTCTAATTCACGTAGTCGTCCTGCGAATAATCTGTGTTAAAATAGTTTGAATCAGTAGTGATATCTTCAACATACGTGACTCTGGATCCAAAGAAGCGTAACTCTCAGCCTTCTGCTCCGCTGTCTGCTCACTCTTCTTCGGCTGCCTCTTCCTCGGTGCTTTCTCCGCACCATCAACAGCATCACTTCTTCTCGACGTCCTCGTTCTCTCTCTTCGTTTCTTAGGCTCAGCCGAGCCGGTCTCATTCTTCGTCCGCTTGTGTCTCTGCACTTTCTGGAAAACGTCTGTGGAAATAGGCAATCCGACTGTGTCTTCGTCAATGTCTTGAAACTGTTCTTCGTCGAGATCGGAGAGTTCTTCATCGTCGTCGTCGAAGAGGTTTGGTTGCGCTGCTTCTTGCGCTGGTTCAGCGTCAGGCTCTTTTGGCTGCTCTTTGGAGTCATTGCCTGAAATGACTGTTGGTTCTTCTATGTCTGACATCTTTTCTATCAATTTTTTTTAGAAAAGACTATGTGAAATGCGTAATAATTGCGTGGAATAACAAACACCAGATCCACATCATCATCTACCAGCAAATTCAAAAACTCGTCACAACACCGCGCGCTTTATGCACAAGCGAATTTTCGCCGCGCAGTAACTGCCAAAAGATCTTGAGAAGCAAATATACTTGTTTAGTATACAAAAGTATTTTATTATTCTTTTAAAACTACTAAATAACTATTTTAAAAATGTTTGGAGGAATGCCGCCACCACCGCCGCCTGAGCGCGTTGCTGAGGAAGACGCCGCTGCGCTTTTCATTTTCACCAGTGCTGTTGTCGGTGCTATTGGGCTTTACATCGGTATGTTTTCTCGTATAATGTAGTTATATGCGATGGTTTACTGATTCTTGTGTGTTTAGTTCCATCGATTGTTGAGTTGTTTGCTTAAAGGTGATTAATCACAAAGTCTCGCTTTGTAGATTCTACACGACGAAGTCAACCAAACAAAAGAAGGAACACAGCGGGAATCATCTACGGTCTTGGATACTATCTACGCGGTGATTACTTTACGGTGAAAAGTTCATATATCCTTGATTGTTATTTGTACATACACATTTAAATACACTTTCTCTTTATCACAATCCATATCGTCTCACATATATATCTAGTTCTAGTTATACACTGCCTTTTGCATCTTTAGTCGAGTTTGTTGATTGAATACTGTGTAGTCTGATGAATGCTTGCAAAGGCGGTTCTGTACACTTTGCGTTGCATAGCACGAGTCGATCATTAATAATACTGTGATGCGTAGCGTAAATATGCTGTCGTTGAAAGATACAGTAAAGTATGCTGTCGTAGAAACATACAGTAAAATATACAGTATACCGATGTTATACACCTAAAATATAATAATGCATCACGTAGAATAATAACTTTCATCAATATCAGTTTCCTCCTCCTCTGGATTTATCTCCTGTCCCTCTTGATGTTCCAGCACCGGCGACGACCGCGAACTCCGACTAACTCCTAGCTTTTCTTGTAAAATCATACTAGACGAACCAAACTGAGACGTAGGAGGTGTATACCCGACTTCATCATCACTGGCCAAACGTCTAGTATCTTCATACTCTTCGGCGTCGTCGTATATTGATGAAGACATGTCTGTTGATTTAGATTGCTCTTTTCGAGCTTCGGGGAATAGGATTCGTGGTTTGATGGGCGCGATTGCAAATTCGTCATCAGAAAATTCTTCCTCTTCCGGGAATGGTCGAAACACTTTCTTTCCACGACTACGTCACAACATTAGTTAGCCATGCCTCTATCCATATCAGCATTCTAGAAGACTTACAAAACAAACATCATTCCCTTCTTTGAAGGCGGACGATCAGGCGAATCTGACAAATTATTCCCAACAGTAGGCCTTGACCGTTTCTTCGCTTCAGACGATAGAGTACTCGAGCTCACAAACGGATCGTCAACAACCTTTGAGTCTCTAAACACGTTTATTTTATGGTTTTCAGGTGTTTTTAATAACTCGTCTTCATCTTCGTATATGCGAAAGTCAGGTGAATGCAATTGTGTTTTGTCTTTCTTAGCTGGAGTTGGAAATAACAATCTTGCTGTTGATTTTTTCTTTGTCGAGCTGTCTGGCAAATTCGGAAATGTAGCAGACCGAACAGCCGGTGCTGATGAAAATATATCTGTCTCACCACCAGCCTCATCATCACTATCGTCATACACAGTCTCCAGCATAGAAGGATGCGTATTCTCAGGCGTTTCCTGTAATCTGAACTGTTGATGTTGTTGCTGTTGTCGTCTTCTTCGACGTACATCCGGAGTTTCGCGCGGAGTAAGCATAGGAGCACCAGGCTGCGGACCTGAAATCGTTCTTGTTCTCGTCCGCGATCTTTTCGACGAGTCTTCAACGTGCAAAACGCGTTCATGATCGACTTCATCTTCTTTTCCAAACAACCCGTCTTTATTCACAGAAGTAAACAGTCCTTTGCTCTTCTCATCATCTTTCCCTTTCATAGTTGAACTCGCTTCCGCCTTTCGTCTTTGCCCACGAATCGTGAAGCAGTCTGGATCAAACATTGGCCCATGTTTCGGCGTAGCAGGCGTTACCAGCGCAGCATTATCGTCAACAAACGGAGGCGGTGTCGTTGCCATTGTTTACTTTTCCGACAAACGTGCTTTTAGGTATTCCTTGAATCCTTTTTCAAACACGAGTTGAAGTAATAACAGACAGAAAAGATTCACTTTAATAATTCAATCCACCTTCTAAACACCATTCACGAAAAGAAAAACTCAAATAAAACTCCAAAGTAAATAAAACAACAAAAACAAAAACAAAGTTAACACTCGAAACCAGAAAATGAAGGCGATGAGCGCGATGAGCTTCGATGCGCAAAGCGATGAAAGGGGCTCGCAACGAAACCCGGCTTCTCTTCGAATAAAGTTACCTGAGTTGCGGCCGGGTAAGTTGGGGTTAATTGACTTGACTGACGCGTCGGTGACGCGCTTCGACGCGTCTTGCCTTATTATTTTGTCACATTTGTCACCCTGTTTGCATCTATAAATGTTTATAAGAGTACGTAGCGTATGCAACTGTAATTTGATGACTTAGTATTTCTATAAATCTAGAAAAAGGCCTTTGGGTGTAAACTTGCTTATCCACCTTTTGTCAACCCACGGCACGTGAACAAACAGATTTCGCCTTACCCGACGCGTCCCCAACTAACAACAACACAACCCACACGCCCGACAAAACCCACACCAAACAATGCCAGCAGACACAGATAACTTAGCAACAACACTTCAAGACCTCGCAGTTTCTTTACAAGCCTTTGAACAGCAACAACAGCAGCGACAAAGTCAACAACAGGCAGAGTCAACAACGCCTGCGAAAGGGCCTTTTTCGTCGACGTACGAAGCTGATGACAATGCTGCTGCTACTTACAGAGAAGAAAGGTTGCTTATTGAGTTGGAGCAAGTTAAGGCGTTGAATTCTTCTGTTAGTACTGTGTTGGATAGTGTGCGGGTCGCAGAGTCGAATTTGGATGTATGTCAACTCAATCTGGAATAGAAGATTAACTGCTAATCTTGTTTCTTTTTTTGTTGTTTAGCACGTTATAAAAACTACGAAGAATGTGGACAGTTTATTAGATTTATGGATCCGAATTCTTTCTCAAACAGAGCACACGCAGAAACTCGTATTAGACAACAAATGGCAAGGCGCAACAAAGGTACTTTTTCCCCACCTTTGCTCCTTCTCAATTACAACATAACCTAATTCCAATATCTTTTTCTTTAGGACGAACAACTTCATCAAGCAAGATTAGCTACATTAGCAGCAAAACAAGCTCAAGCTAAAGCTATCGCTGAACGACGGGCACAGGAATCTGCTCTTGCTAGTAAAAAGCAAAAAGAGGCAGAAGAGCAAAAAAGGAAACGAGACGCTATTTTACAGAAAAGAAGTATGTAGTCTCTTAAAAGTGCTTATTAGAGCTGAGAATTTACTAATTGTTTATAGTATACGGCAACAAACTTAATAATGCTTCGACTAGCAGAACTACAGCTTCTCGAACTACCTCAGCTACTACATCAACTCGAGGACCACCTCCCTCTTCACGAAGTACATATTCGCGACCAACAGGTCCAGGAACATCATAACCATTCTTTATCTAGAAATATAAACATCTAATCGCAATCTACTATTCTTTGTAGAGTCTAAGTCTCAATGTATTATATTCCCTAATCTCAGTATGCATTGTAAGCCAAATGAATCCCTTTTTAAACCTGTAGTACTAATAACCAAATCATATAACCAATTTATCCCAGCCACGTTAAGCAAATTCATGCCACACACAACACAAACAACATAGATCCATGAAACCCACCCTCAGAGTCACTCGTACTTTTAAATACTTCTCAAAACAGATTCACGGCCCATATTTGTGAGTCGGAACCGTGATTCAAAGTCGTCCATATTAATATATGCTCCACACAATCTACGCTCACCATCAAAACCCGTACGTCCATGCATAACTCTCCAATTATCAAAAATCATCGGACGCCCAGGTTTAAGTTTAAACTTATACTCAATTTCCGGTCTCGAGATAATCTGGTTCCATTTTCGGATTGCTTCGTAAAATTGCAGTACGCCGCTGCCGGGATCGACAGTCGACCAATTATCCATCGTCGATCTGTCGTCATTGTTCCAACGTACCTGCACTAACTCCCCTGTGATCTCATCATGATTTAAAATTGGACGCGCTGCTAACGATGGCCGAATACAGACGTCATCGTTGCCTGCACTATGCGCCGGGACTCGAATCCTCGATAACGTTTTGTAATGCTCAGGTGCTTCTTCGCGTAATATACGTGCGGCGCGAAAGCCGTCGGCTAAGATTGAAAGCCCACCGTTTCCGTCATGATGCAGACAATGGAGAAGTTGAAGACCTGGTGGATCGGTGAAGTAAGTGCCGTCTGTATGTAATCCGAGAGGCAAATCTGTATATGCAGTATCTGCCTTTGCTAGATTAGATGTGAAATCCCAAAATCCGCCTATGACGTAGTCAGCGTTTATAATTCTTTAAAAAAGACAGATTTTTACTCACCATAATGAGTATTTCGTGCAAATGAAATTCGATTGATAAGTTCTTCTGTTGCTTCAGGAGTAGCGGGTACACCTTCAACGAAACAGAATCCAAAGATCTTGATTTTACTAGTCCACTCCGCGACGCCTCCTTCAGACGCCATGATTTCTTCATACTCAACAGTTGGAGGATGTTCAGTGATTGAATCACGATCCCATAAAAATCTATGAATTGAAGGAGTTTTTTCAAGAACAGGTTGATATGAATGCAAATGTAACCAGTCCCAGGGATATATACTCTCGTGTCCATCGTTGCTCCCTAACAAAACAATAAGCTCCATTCGATACAACTGCTTAGAATTAAACGTACACTTAACAACCAAACCAGCATCAGACGGCTCAACAGTCTCAGGATTTATCGTCTCAGGAATCTTGAACGTATCAAGCAATCGCTGCTTCGTGATCGGATGAAAGCAGGAGCTGCACTGACAACTATCCCGCAACCAGATATTATGGTACGTAGAAGTCACTCCCTCACTCCACGGTACATAGACATGCTTATTATCAAACGAGATCTGATGATGCGGGTCAATCTCATTCTTTTTCGCAACGCTAGTCGCGTGAACACTCAAGAATCGCCATGCTTTTAAAGCTGGACTGTGGGTATTTGATGAACCTGAAGCAGTCGACGGTGCTGTTTCAAGAAGGTTTTTGTCTTCCTGCGGTCGTTGCCATGTGAATACAGAACGTAAGTAAGGAAGCGCAAGTCGTGAACGAATGCTGCTCGAAGATCTTCTCAGACGACTAATTCCCACATCCGTCAGCCTTATCTCTCTCCAATCCTAATCTCTACCCACTAAAAAAACCAACAATACTCAAAAGGATATCAATAAACGTACCTGACTTGCCGCAAAGTCGCTATTGATCGTAAAATCCGGCGCATTTCTTTTAAGAATTGGTATCGCAGAACCGCAGATTAGACGTGCTTAATTAGAACTTTGAAATTTTTCGGGCTTTGGCCAAGCGAAGCGCGAGCGCGCGGGGTGGCCAGAGCTTTGACATTGAATTCAAGGTCGAGGGTTTTGTGTTTGCCTCATCGGGTTGGGTTACTTTCTGGACTTTTAACGTTTCTCAAGAAAACATTGTATGTGTTTTGAATATGTGAATGGTCGTCACAAACAATTCCTGGTTAAAAATGCGCTGTAAGCAAATGATAAAAGACTAATGTTTCTTGAAAAGAGACGTGTCCATGCTCTTCATATAATATATACATTGGGACTTGACGATTTGGTAAGAAGGATGTTAGTTTTTAGAGTATAAGTTTTCTAGCTTTATATCCAGTGAGATTACTCATTATAGCATGGTACGCTTAAAAAGCATATACTTTGCTACTTGCAATCATTGCTTGTATTCAACAGTCTAGATTCTAAAACTATCGAGACTAGAAGAACCAGCTAACTACATTATAATTGAATGCAGCATTAGATTTAGCAAATTATCTGCCGAGAAGTTGAATTGAAGGCTGTCGTGATTGAAAAGCAGGCACTCGAATAGGCTGGAACTTTATTCGTAGATTACTTTGATTAAGAAATGATTTTTTGGGCAAGTCGGAGAGAGACCCTGTTTTTCATTGCCGTATTGTACATGTATTGATTAATCAACTACCGTCAGGTTCAGTCATAAACAAAGCACTCCTCCGCATCTGATCCTCAACAGGCCACGGAAACCACACCTGCACACCCATCTGTCTCGCCGTAGCAGCGTCTCTAATAGCATCAGCCAAAGCCGTAGCTGCAGATTCGACTGCATTCGCAGGTTGTTGTTCTTGCTGTTGTTGTGGCTGGTACTGCTGATGCGGTGGTTGTTGTTGAGAGTGGTTTTGTGGTTCACCGTCTTTAGCTTGTTCTGATGCTGTCGCCTCCGCGGCGTTAGCTGCAGCCGCCGCAGCAGCAGCAGCAGTTGTGACAGGGGCGGGTTGCTCTGGTTTAGAGGTAAGCTGTATTAGTCCCAAAGGAGCTGTCGAAAACTTCGATATGCGTGTAGCATAACTCAGAAGTTCAGAGTATTTCACTTTCTTTTCTTTGGTATCGTTTTCTTCATTATCAGGTAAAACTTCATCATTTAACCTGTCAATAACTTGAGTAATTGAAAACTCCGGAACACCGGGGATTGAGAGTAGTTGACTTCGCGCCGAGGAAAGATTTGAAAGGATAGTGTCTAGTTGAGCATCTAGTGAATTTGAAACTGTTTTCAGATGTGCGATTTTGTTTTTGTTGTCTTGGAACTCGATCACTGAAGAGAAAAAACAAAATTAGTTGCGCAAACAAACATATTTGATTATAATGACATACATTTATCAACTGCTTTCCCCAATTCCAAGTCTGCAGCGACCAACTCCTTTGCAGCCGTCGTCGCAGGTTTATACTGTCCAACCGCAGTCAAAAGGTCATTCAACTTTGTTTCAAACTCATCAAGAGCAGAAAATATCGGCAAAACAGACCGTTGCTGCTGGTCAACTTGTGATGAGCGATCTGTAGGTAAATTAGAGGCAGCCGCTGGTTGTGTGACTGTCGCTGACTGAGTCGCTGGTTTTAGTGATGTGAAGTTTTTTCGGCGGTCTTCAATTGCAGCAGCTAAAGACCGAGGTGCCGGTGCTACTCGAGATACAGAAGTCATTACTGTAATATTCTGTACATTATCATACGTGATTTAAAGATTCAAGAGAAATGTACGACAACTCGCTGAATAAGGTTCATTACATAATAAACCTTATTTATACGATTACTTATCCGCCAAAGTGACATGAACAAGGATTGCAGTTGTTATACAGATTATATTGGTTGAGTGAAAACTATCAAAACAAGTTGATTAAAAATACGATTGAAAGTTGTTTTATAGCCAGTAAAACAGGATACGTTCAAGGTTACCACGTGAGGCAAGTTGGATTCCAGCAGATTATACTTCCACTCGAATAGCGAACTGCCTGCCGCGTGGTTGGATGTTTTTTATTCGACCTTGACGCGTCTATGATTTGTTTACGCGTCTTTTCGTCACGCTCGACTTCTTCCAACTTCAACGACGCAAAGTCATCGGACAGCACCGCCTCTCGATTCGATGCACCGCCTCTCTGCTGCGCCGCCCAATTTAACATACGTCATCGCGGCACCTTCCGCAGAAAACCCCTGACCGCGTACACAAAAGAAGCCGCGCTGTCTTCCGAGCGCGCTCTGTCTTGTCCCAGCTTTTGGTTATCTGTCTATTGCGTGTGGTCAGTTAGATCGCTATTTTCTATTTGCTTCATAATCTTCGATTGTAGTTGTCTGGAAAAGCAATGGGATTAGCCGCTAAACTCGCTTCCTCGGGACCCCCGCCAACGGCCGCTGGTGGTCCTCCTCCTCCGCCCGGCGCCGGGGTTCCGCCTGCCGGATCTTATCCTTCTGCACCGCAACAGCAGCAGCAACAGCAGCAGTACCCAAGACCACAGCAGTCTTCGTCGCCTTACGGGCCTCCTCCCGGAGCACCTCCTCAGCAACCGCAGTATGGCTCAAAGCCACAAGGATCGCCGTCGCCGTACGGTCCTCCTCAAACACAATCGCCCTACGGTGCTCCTCCTAGCCAGTACGGCGCTCCTCAAAACCAATACGGACCTCCTCAGGGGCAATATGGCGCCCCTCAAGGTCAATATGGTGCACCTCAGGGACAATACGGTGCACCTCAGGGCCAGTATGGCGCACCGCAAGGCCAATATGGGGCGCCGCAAGGTCAATACGGCGCTCCACAAGGTCAATATGGCGCACCACAAGGTCAATACGGTGCACCTCAAGGACAGTATGGTGCACCGCAAGGACAGTATGGTGCCCCTCAGGGACAATATGGTGCCTCACAAGGACAGTACGGAGCTCCTCCTGGACCTCCTGGAGCTGGTGGACCATCAAACTATCTTGCTTTACTTCAACGCGCTGTACAAGAGAATCAATTACAGGCATTCTACCCTCCTGGGTCGCTTGAGCAAATTGCTTCGCGGATATCAGGCCAGATTCAGCAAATTGCTACTCACTGGCGTCTTCCAATGGAGATCGCGGTCGATCTTGTCCGTTTAGCGCTTTATGATATTGTTCTCTTTGTTGATGATTCTGGATCAATGGCTTTTGAGGAGAACGGAGAGCGGATCGACGATTTGAAACTCATCATCTCGCGTGTCGCCTATGCTGCTGCGCTC
Organism: Myxozyma neglecta; assembly: GCA_030570675.1. Taxonomy (NCBI): domain Eukaryota; kingdom Fungi; phylum Ascomycota; class Lipomycetes; order Lipomycetales; family Lipomycetaceae; genus Myxozyma; species Myxozyma neglecta. The sequence continues at coordinate 58,558 of JAJLWK010000001.1, read as the reverse complement.
TTTGATACTGACGGTATTCAAGTCAGATTCATGAACGGACAGATTGATGGAAACGGCATCAACAACGAACAGGCCGCATCACAGCTTGTCGCTCAAGCTCGCTTTGCTGGTTTGACTCCTCTTGGAACAAGTTTAAAGCAGAAGGTCATTGATCCTCTTGTCGTTGGCCCCGCTCGCAACGGTCAATTAAAGAAGCCTGTTTTGATTATCGCTGTCACTGATGGCCAACCTGCAGGTGAAGATCCTAGAACTGTTTTCCGTGTCGTCCGTGGTGCAAAGCAGGCTCTTTCACAATCTAAATTTGGTCCTGGAGCTGTCGCGTTCCAATTTGCCCAGGTTGGTAATGACATAAAAGCAAGAGAGTTTTTGGCTGCTCTTGATACCGATCGTGAAGTTGGAAATCTCGTGGATTGTACTTCAAACTTTGAAGTTGAGCAAGATGAAATGGCTAGACTGGGTGTTAATCTTACTCCTGAGACTTGGTTGGTTAAATTGCTTATGGGTGCTATTGATCGATCTTATGATACTCAAGATGAAGGCAAATAAACTGTCGATTACTAGTGACTTTGCGGTGAATTTGAATTGAATTAGCTAGGGTGCTTTGATGTGAAGTTTAAGAGCTGGAAACAGAATATGTAAGATATTATCTAACAGTCAGCATTTTGTTTTCGTATTGTTCATGTAATTGATTTGAATCCGAGTACATGTTGTAATGAATACATTCGTACAGTTCTATCTATGTCATAAGTAAATACTCCTTTTTAGCTGTAATTTAGTGGTTTGGTCATTTTCTTTGCATACATATCTTGACCTTTAACTTTTAAAACCAACCAACTGGGAAACACAGTCGGCCCAACTGTTGGCAAGTCAACATATCCAGCCCCGTGTTTCTTCCCTAGAGTCAGAGCCAGTCCGACCATGAATGTGCGATAATGTTCTGTTGGTACTTTTCCATCTAACGCTGCCAGTACATTTGCTGCCAGAACAGGGTGTGAGTTAGCAGCCGCGTGCATAGCTTGTTTGACTTCTTTAATGTCATTTGCGTCACCGACTACAAATATAGATGGATCTAGTTTTGTTTGAAATGTGTCGTACACTTGTATAAATCCATCTGAATTCTTAAACTCGTTCGGAACAAACCACGTGTTTGGTTTTGGTGTAACTGTTGTGAAAATAAGATCCGCGTCTAATAGCTCATTCGACATGTTACCCATAGAGTTGTGCTGAATAGTAACAGTGCCATCTTTGTTGTCATATGCCAGAGAATTATATATTGTTTGCACACCCAACTTTCGTAAAATTCGAGCAATATTCTTTCGTAGCCTTGGAACATAGATTTCCGTTAACGGTAATTCACGAGCATGGATCAATGTGACTGGCTTTGACCGATAACGAGATTTGATTTCAGCTGCTATTTCACAACCAACAGGACCTGCGCCAATGACTACTACAGATTTGCTGAATCGAACCCTCTCACGGTAGTTTTTGTAGTAGGCCATGATGTCGTCGTGCTCAGTTGGTGCAGTGTTTGGTTCAGTCCATGTGCTTCCAGGCGTCAAAATCTAGTGAATGTTAGGTTGCATACTATGACATATAAATATATTAATATATATAATAGATCATACAAGAATATCATATGGTAGTATGTCACCAGATTCTAACTTCACTATCTTCTTTTCTCTGTCAAATCCTATGCAGAAACCCTTCTTAACCTCTCCTAGTCGAGGGTTGTTCATAAATAGGCGATCATAAGGCTTAATAAACCAATCCGAAACATCTTCAATTATATTTCGTATGCTGACTGGAAGGTATATGAAATCATCACGACGCTCGACGAGGGTGACATGTATTTGATTAGCGTCAAACTTGCGCACGAACTGTTCCACCGCCGCAATTCCATTCACGCCTCCTCCAACAATGACAACCTCTTTACGAGGAGCAGCGATTCTTTTTATGTAAGCAGCCATTTATAACTACAGGTTGCACAAAAGGTGAAAAGAAAAGCGGCGACGCTTGTCGCTTTAAAACCCGCGCGAGCGTGGATGAACTCGAGCTGCCATTGGCAATGACGATTTAAGCTCACATCCTTCTCTGATCTATGTCCTCTTTTGGCATTTCCCCAGCTCTTTCGGCTTTGCAAAGGCAAAGGCAAAAAAAAAACATAATTTGGGTTTCGTTAAGCTGTTCCAAACGTTTGGTTCGCTCTTGGGTAGAGTCAACCTTATCTCCTGTAGCCTATCACAAATGTAAAAGACCCTCTTAGCACATCAGTACACAATTTCTGTGCACTCAAGCTGTATATTTGAATCGTAGAATCATATAAAAATTGGTGACGTGCTTCGAAATGCATGGACTGCGACAACATAAATTAGATGCTGCGAGCTGTTTTGCTTTGTCTCTGATTTAAGCTCCTGCAGCAAGCTGCATCCCTTGCTCTGAGATCTCCCAATCGCCTGGGTACTCGGACCTGAACCAAGTGTGCCTGGGCGCTTTTTATCTTTGTTTATTATATTTTGCCTCACAATCTTAAATACTAAATTAGTACTGCTTTCACGCTTGATTTATAATGAAGTGCTTTAGATTGTCTTTTTGATTAAAATTTGTGTGTTAGCTGATCTAAGTGACTATAAATCCAGTTATGCATTCAAATAACTTCGCTACCAAACTAGTTGGAAACAGTCGCTAACTTAAAATAAAGGAGCTTGGATCCACTTTTCGGCTGTAAGGTTTTCGACAAGTTTTTGTTTTCATCCGAGGCAAAGTGCGGTGATAAGGAAGCTGTTTTATCTGCTTACAAAAACTGGGCAAATAATCAATTACACTACCCTTTTCGTCTAATTGATTTTAATCCTTGGGTAAGTGCGATAACTCGTTCGCTGCGAGGATTTGCGGTGGCTTTTCGAGTTGTCTCAGTTCTTAGACGCTCATTATCATTTAATTGCATATTCTATTAAAATCGCTTACTCCTGATCTCCAATCGAACACTCAATCTCAAACATAACTAAATCACAGACACAATTGATCATAACCAGTCATCACTGATTTCAGAACAAACTGTACTTATATCTCTCGGAGAGCCATGGGTGTATTCATCAGTTTGGCAATTCTCTTCGCGTGTAGTTCCTCACTCTTCGTCTTTTTTACCCACCATTCTGGCATAACAGTTGGTCCCAATCCAGGGATCTTGACGTATCCAACACCTATTTGACGACCAAGTGTTAAAGCCAAAAAATGCTTTAATGTAGCGTAATGTTCTCTGGGTTTGCGGCCTTCAAGCAGGGCTGCAACATTGGCGTATAATACTGGCATTGAGTTTCCTCGTGCATGTAGCGCCATTTTAACTTCGGGGATATCGTTAGCGCCGCCGACGCAAAATACTGAAGGATCAATCACTGTCTGAAAAGTATCCAAAACCTGCACTGATCCCCCAGAATTTTTAAATTCATTCGGGATGAACCATGTGTTGGGCTTTGGTGTGATGTCGGTCAATACCATGTCTGCTTTGATGTCTTCATTTGATACATTGCCCATTGAATTGTGTTGCAACGTGACGGTACCGTCGCGATTATCGTACCCCAAGGTACTATAGATCACATCAACGCCCAACTTATCAAGCATGGCTGCTACTTTTTGACGTAGCTTCGGCATGTAAATTGGTGTCAATGGTAGCTCACGAGCGTGCACAAGTATCACGTTTTTCGATTTGCCATATCGCCGGAAACTTCACAGCCTACTGAGCCTGCACCAATGACAACTATGTTTTTACTGTTTTTGACTTTCTCGCGAAGAGCTTTGTAATAAGCAATTGTCTCTTCATGGGATGAGGGTGCACTGTTAGGATCGTTCCAGGCACAACCTGGCGTCAAGATCTACATATCTATTAGTACTCTATGTCATATCCATCTTCTCTTCAGTACATACCAAGATGTCATATTTAACTGTTTCACCGGATTCAAGCTTGACCGTTTTCTTCTGTCTGTCGAATCCAACAACAAGACCTTTCTTGACGCTTCCTAACGCTGGATTTGGGTTGAACAGCGCGTCATAAGATTTAATATGTTCGCTCAAATCTTCAACCAAATTACGACAGTTGATAGGAAGATAAATAAAATCATCGCGCTTTTCAATTAGAGTAACGCGAACTTGTCTGGCATCAAACTTGCGCAGAAAGTAAGAGACTGTGCCTGCGCCATATATGCCTCCTCCGACAACAACAATTTCTTTTCTTCTGGCTGCCATTTTGTATAAGTATGTAATAGAATTGGAACAGCAATCAAGCTTGAATAGAGACTGAAGAAGAGGGTGTATGACTGGAAAATGACCATCTTTTATTTTGGTAGGAACAGTAATATAAATGATACATGTGTTGATTTGAGTCGATTCTTAGTCGCACAGATATTAAACGAATCATTAAGGTACACCGAGGCCGATATCTATCTTTTGATATATAGCAGGAACGTGTTTTTAATTACTTCTACACCGTTGAGACTCACTCATCGGATCTCGAGCTCTATCAGTATTCATTAATCTTTTCATTATTTGGAGCTAATGATAGTAATCAAGAGAGGTACAAATAAATAGAAGAGAACGTGATGATTGTCTCCACAGCTCATGTTTAATCAGCAAGTCGACAGTCGTGAATTTGCGCGTACGACTTAGTTGGAAGTGTTGAAAATAGATTACTAGAGGACGCTTGACATAAAACCAATAGAATTGGAAAAGCAGCCTCAGCCACTGTTTCGTTGTGGTCAATGTGTTCCTGTAGAAGTTCACAGCGCGATCTCGGTGATCTTAGCCGGGACGGCACAGTAACTTTTTTTTCCTGCCTTTTACCTATTGGTTACCTGATCTACAAGCGCTACAACTGAAAATTGTGTAAGGTAGCAAATACTTTTTTCCATTTATCTAAAAATCTGTAATTCTGTAATAATGAGGAATCTGTGAAGTCAATGGTAACAGCCCTGTGATGACAGTTTCATTTACAGAAACGGGCTCACGAACGTCAACCAGTTTTTAGTTTTCATCCCATAATCAATCCTACAGCCCGATTCATATATTTTCCATGTCTTACGACTGGGTCGAAATCTGCAAGGAGTTGTCTACAAATACGGAGTATGGCGCTCGACTTGATCTGTGGAGGCTGGCAAGAACATCGGCTAGAATGTCTTGTTTTGCAGTGCGCGGCTGGTAATTACTTTTTACTGCCTTCGATTCTAGCTTCGAACAAGGATTTGACAGCTGTTTTCATTTAATTGCAGCAGTAAATAACTGTTGCTATAAACCACTAAATACCCATAGCTTCTTTTTATGGCGGGTTATAAAACTTCTGGTGATTGTGTCTCTGCGTTCTGGAAGCTCAGCCGAAGAACTTGTCCCATCGCTCACGTAAAAACGTAAAACGACTAAAGCTTTCAGTTATGTGGTAGTAGAGCCAAACGGCTATTGGCTTAATTATTCAGGTAGCGCTTAAGGTGCACTACAGGTCATTTATGATAACAAAACGTCTGTCTTCGTCTTCGTTCAGGCAATAATGGCCGAAGGAAGGGGGTATGGCGACAAACTGGACTCATAACCAGCAACCACTTTGGACGCCACGCTAAATACGCCCACCATTGGCTGGCACTAAGCCGCTAGTTGGGTCTTCTTTCTGCTGTTGCCACCTACGAGATAAATTCAATTCATCAATCTTTTACTAAATCCCTCTTTTCGCGTGGTTTTAAAGGTTTTTGCTTTTAATTCCGCCACCTTCGCTAATCAGCAATACCATCTTCAATGTATAAGGGTTTCGTGCTATCTTTGAGTCAGCTTCTTACTCAGCCAGAGTAACGGCGACAACTTCTCCAAATGTCAACGGACTTTCGAGTGAAGGCGTTTTCGAGCCCGAATCATGAAGAGCCGGTAATCGCCACGGAGAATGTCTTCCTCGGAGTCTTTCATCCCTGCTTCGTCATCGTGCAACTTCTTCAAACCATCGGACTACACTCCTCAGCCCGATCCGAATTTACCCTCCACGTTGTCGCATCCACCGAGTATCGATATTCTCTCTGTGTCTCAGAGTTTTGAGTCACGAAGCGACATCAAGGACATTATCAAGACTGCTTCCATTCGCGACGGGTGGTCTTTTTATTGTCTGAAGTCAAACTACTCGCGCTATACCGTCCGCTGTAAGGAACCCACCTGCTCGTGGTACCTTCACGCATCCTGCGCTCGTCCTGGTGCGCCGTTTGTCATAAAGGTCTACAGACCACAGCATACTTGCTATCGCCAACGCGATGAGTCTGCAGGTGTTGATTCCTCACAGTGGATCGCTCGTCGTATTATTCCAGCAGTTCTCGATGACCGAAATATATCCCCTTCTGAACTAATATCACTTGTTCGTGCCTCTCAGGGCGTTACTATCACATATAAGCAAGCATGGCGTGCTCGCGAAGCTGCATTAAAACTTTTAGGCAAACGTGCTTGCTGTGTTCCTCAAACAGATGCATGCGGTCGATTTTGTGTCATGCTAGATCAAGTCGATCGGTTTTCGCACGCTACATGCGAAATGTGGGATCCCATAGGTCATGGCGCGTTGCTTCCTGATCCCGCCAAATGCAATTTCCGACGAATGTTTTGGACTTATGGTGCGACATTAAATTCCTTTTTGCACTGCAGGCGAGTGCTTATACTTAATCTTCAAGAGAAAGCAGAATCTAATGCAGTTATTTGGATGGTTGCTGCTGCTCGTGATGCTGAAGATAAGGTAGTTCCTATTGCGTTTGGTGTCATGAAAGACCTCATGGCTGATACTTGGGAATGGTTTCTCGCAAATTTAAGACTTGCCCTAGTTGAATACATTTGTAAAAACAAACCTAGCTGGACAGTCATGGAAGTTTGTGATTTTGTTACAAGTATCGTCTTTGTCTCCACGAAGGAGCATGGAGTTTCTGACGCGCTTGCAAAGGTATTCCCTGATAACGTCTCTAGACATGCTCTTTGTCTGCAATATTTATACTCCACGGTTAAATGCAAATATGGTCAATATGCTGCCGAATCTGTCGTTCACGCTGCATACTCGTACACAGAGGCTGGATTCAATCAAATTATGGAAAGCAGTTTGACTGTAGAACAGCGCGAATGGCTGTATGACTATTTTCCCCCATCTACTTGGGCGAATTCAAAATTCGCTGGTAACCGTCGAGGCGTCATGGATGCAAATTTGCTGCGTGTTTTTCTCGAGTGGGACTTTATTCACGAGTCGCCTCCACGAGTTCCCCTTGTTCTTATGGAGGCGGATTTTATCCGCAGAACTAAAAATGAAATCAGTTTCCGTGCTTCGTCAATGATGGGTCCAACGATATCTAAAGGACTTGCAAATCTATTTGATGCTCGTCGGCAGCGTGCACTGGAGTATATGAAAAAGTATCCCGGACAGGTGGTTACGTCTTTCGTTAGAGACATGATCACTAATGCGTTGCAGCGTATGCGATCTCGTGTGTTGTGCGTTGAAAGTACTGCGTCGGGATCACTATTTCGTGTGCGTATTGGCGAGAAAAGGAATGTGCCTGCAGACACTAATCTGCAGTTGCCTCAATTTCCTTTAGTCACTTTAGAAGAGATCGGGGAGACTTCTGATGATGGTTCATCTTCTGGTCTGGAGATGCCTGAAGTTGTTTATACCGATCCCGAATCTGTCGATGAAATTGAGGCAATGTTTCGTGCCGCGGGATTTGATAGTATGCAAGAAGGCAATTTGCGAAACAAAGAGTTCAACAACTATCTTGATGATTTGTTTCCGCAAGCTATCAATGCAGCTGTTGCACAAAATGCTATAACTGGCGATGTTGTGGTTGATCTTAATTTGCGACATTGCTCATGTATGGCATGGTCTCAGAATGGCATTCCTTGTGAGCATTTACTGGCAGTACTACAAATGATTCGCAGGAGTTCTTTACCTTTAATGGCATCGGACACTTCTGACGCAGAGTTGGATGCATATGAAGTTTGCGGTGGCGCGTGGCTCTTCGATCCCATGTTCACTGTGGATGAGTATTACAAATGTTACGAACTTCCTGTCGCGTTAGTAGATGATATAGAGGAAGAAGAATTTTAATGAGAAGGAAGAAAATAAAATTATGGTTTAGAGAGTGGAGTTAACAGTGTTTATAATTAATGAATTTTGATATTGGTGTTAGGAATATCGGTTTATATCAAGCAAAGCCGCTTGAGTAGGAATTTTAATATGTGTTTTGTTTTATGTTGGACCACGCTATTGGCGGAAATGTACGATTTTTATGTTTATGTGGTTTTTTTGTACTTACTAGATTATTTTGATAAAGTTGTCTGATGTAATTAAATACAGACTTCCTGAGCAATGCCATATTAGTGTCCGAGATTAGCAGTAATCTCATCGGAGTAGGGTTAACAGTGATCAGCTCAATGCTGAGAGTTCCTTATCACTTAGGATCCATTAATTGATCATACGTATAATGCTACGAGGAGCACAGAGAAAATAGATAATAAAATGTCTCGAAAAAGTTTTGAAAAGCAGTCGTCAGTGAAACAAACATCTGAACCGTTTAATATTCGAAGCGCAATCGAGCATGCATCGCATTACTATCCACGTTACCTTCTCTCGGAGAATATCATAATGACGATCTCTCAGCTACAACAAGTTATTTCACGACTAGGTGCGCTAGTAGCGGAAGTTCCTCGAGAAGTACACATAGTAGGACCGAGAGCACTTTATAAGCAAATTAGAGAAACAATGAGAAGTGGTCACAATGTGCAAATTACCGGACATTATTTATTCGAAGGGATGCGAGTAGTGCTAGATGACAGAATTCAAGGTATTGTGATAAATAACAACGGTCGTGCGCATCAAGCTGGTGCAAGACTTGTGGATCGGATTAAAACTGCAATGATATCGAATGTTAATGAAGTTGTTCAGCATGATCTACAATATCGATTATACACCGGAAGCCCGATTGTATATTCAATCAAGCACCCGGAAGGCAATCAATGGATTAGGCCTGATCAGGTTCTTGGTATCGTTGACGACATGTTAAGTTTATCGAGACCTGTGTGGGCAGCGGTAGTCTTAGTTGGGTATTCAGACAGCATGGATCAAATGAGATATTGGGCGGAGGCGTTTTTGATCCCCCCGCAAGATGAGGAACCAGAACGTGTGGATATGGTGATTTTGATTGATATTCCATATCATTGTGATTATGACTTACTAGAGGACATACCAGAACATGTTGATATCAATTATTATATGAGAAATAAGGAGCATACAGCAGTTGAGAAAGTGTACCAAGCTCGAGTTACCAGAAAGGATCTCACTGTTGCATTTGATTTAGTGTACATGGGTATTAGCAATAAACTTGAGCCAATCACATCAGAACCGGACGAGAGAGGTCACTCAATAAGAATGTCAGCAGAGGACGAGAAACATCCTGGAGAGTGGATGATTAAGCACAGTATATCACCGAGAGTCCTTCTCGATCAGTCTTTAGTAGCAGGGTGGCTTGATGATGTTTTTGAAGAGAGAAGGATTGAGGCTAGTGTATATTATGAGGAATTAAGAATGGCCAATAGACGGTGTACTATTATGTGAGCGGAGTGGTGGAAGGCTGTTTTGGACTGAAGAGGAACTTTTTGTGACTTGCTCTGCTTTGGAGTTGTAGGGTATGGTTGATCGTTTGGAGTGTATATCAGTAGTTAAAAACATTGGATATTTGTTGCGATAATCAAAGATGAGGAATGTGGTGAGGACTGTAAGATGAATGATTGATGTAAAACAGAGGTTGGATAGAACGCGAATCGCAATGAGTTTCGTGGTTAATTTCTATTAATTAGGAGAGAAGTATGTTGAACCACTTGCAAACAAATAGAATAGTTTTGCAACCGCGGCAATACTGACACATGGAGGTTGGTGTTTAATCAACTCAGAAATGCACAGAATATTTGATACTGTTTCAGACTTAGAACTCGAAAATAACGAGGAGATCAATGTGCTGTGATACCCTGGGAGATTAAGGGGAATAATCAAGAGTACGACCAAAGAATTTCAGTTACAACTGGCTTCTTTTTAATTAAATTTTCAAGATTCAAAGAAAACTGTGAGAACAATCTACTATTCATTATTGAATTGGTTTTATGACTCGGTGTATGTTTCCTGTGGCTGATTGTCCAAAGTCAAGCTCTCAAGTTCTCGCTTCAGAACCGTAAGAGTGGCATTTATGCAGGGGGAGGTATCTCTGCTTATTGCAGACATCGATAAATGTTGAACATGAAAGCATTCACTTTCATCACTTATCTACTTAAGCAGCTTAAATGATTATTTTAGCAAATATCGTAACTATTGAAATACCTATAAATCGTTTGTGTAAATTATCAATCCGAGTAAGGCTTCTGACTTCCCGACGCTTGGGAAGACAAGGTTCTGTATACTAACCCCCCTGGTTTCGTAGAATATTAAGATGAGCCGCACGTGGTGGCCAATAACGCCGCACACTTAACGCGTGAGCACGCGCCACGACGCGTCTTGAGCTTGCCATACCGTACTCCAATAATTTATTGTTTGGAAGTAGAACCTCAACTGATATTTTGTAATCAGAAAAAAAAATTCAGACATATATACTAAAGATTTGAATTAAAAAAATCCAAGTATGTGCGTAATTAAGAAACCGAAAGCTCTTTCGACGCCGCGCAGCGCGCAACGGTTAATTTCCTCGAAGAATGTTAAGTGCTTCAGACACAAAAACTTTTTCGAAACTACGAAATCTGTGCGTCTATCTAGGTTATAGTTGCATTAAACCATTTTTTTGTTTTTGACAGCCTCTCGCGTATGCAAAATGTCAAAGTTATATCCATTTCGAAACACTAACTTTTAATATAGATGCAGGAACAAACTGGTAAGCAGACCAAATATCTTACGGGGTTACCACTAAAAAGAAAGTAGTAGAACATAACTGATATGTAACAAATCTCATTTTAATTTACCAAGAAGTGTAAACCCCAAACGTTGGAGGTCGTTAATGATACGCTATTGAAATCATGCTCGATTTTGAGGTTGCAATTTACACTGCAACATCCGTGGAACACAAAGCCTGAGCATTATTTGCAAAAAAAAAATCTCATTAATTCATAATCCTATCATGATAATACTCTAAACTAACCGTGGCCAAAAACACAAAAGAAAACAGTGACAATAACCATAATCCAATCTTTTAAGTACAAAAAGCAACCCATAAAAACCAATACTACAAAAAAGCTAACCTATTCAAATTCCACAGTTTCAGCTTTTCCATACCAGCTGCTCTCCTGATACGTGTAACTGACGACTAACTTCTTGCCAATCGGTACTCCTTCCTCAACAATCGGAATAGCTTGACCACCGTAATTGTATCCATTAGAGCCCGGCTCTGACTGGAAAAGGAACACCGGATCTGTATTCCAAGGACCAGTAGGAGTAGGGGAAGTGAGGGCATAGAATTTTGAGTCAGCCCAGTTTGAAAAGAAAACTAGAAGGTAGGCGCTGTGGTATTCCGAGAAGAACATTGATCCAGTAGAGAACGGCATTTTTCCAGTGAAAACTGCCTTTTCTTGATTCCGTTTCGAAGCGTCAGGGGCCGTGCGGGACCACGAGTTGCTCGAACCATCAAAATATTCCCAAGTAGAAGAGTCATGTGCACTCCATCGTGGAGCTTTAGCTAAATGAACGTCGTATTTGTCAGAGTTTTGGATGTCAAGAGCATACATGTACACCACAGAATTGACAAGTAACGAAGCAAAGCTACCATAAGCATAAGTGCCGTTGCAGTATGAAATCACGTCCTTTCGAGTAACGATAAGCTCTCCGTTCTCGATTGTATAATCAACTGCAGTATAGCCAACAGTTTTTGAAAAAGATCTATCATCAAACTTCACAACCGACCAAATCTGAGTAGAATGATATTCATCAATTGGTATACAGGGACCAAAAGCCCACAAAGCGTATCTCTCATCCGAGTATTGAATCGGCTCTTCACCACCAGTCCAAGGAACAGCAACAGTAACCGAGCCTTCATTGGTAATCGAAATCTCCTGAACTTCAGAAGGATTACCAGAATTCCGACTCACAACAATAGAGTTTGAAGCAGCACCAACAAAAGTTCCATCTGGCTTATAAGCGAAGGAGTCGTCGAAAAACCAAAACATGTAATTTCCAATAGGACAGACAGTAGGTAAATCGCGATGGATTTCCCATGGAGAGTGAGGATCTTTTAGAGGGCCATGAGGCTTGTGATGCTTGACTTTCAAGCGATCAGGATTATGATGACCTTTTGCTGAGAACCTATGTTGAAAGGCATTGCGGTAAGAATTCTCGCCAGCGGTAGGCAAAGAGAATGAATGACGAGCAGCAAAAGATTGTTGGTTGCCGAACGGACCATTGTCACGAGATTCAAGGGGGACAGCAGCAACTGTATTTGCTAAAGCAATTGCGAGTGCTAAAGACGAGAGCACAAGTTTATTGACGTTGATAAGCATTTCGAATCGCTAAAAAAAATATGAAAGGAATGACAAGTGGAGCAGTGAATAGAAAGAATAACAAAAAAGTCAGGAAGCAGCGTAGCAGGGATTTAAATATGGGACGGAAGGTCGCATTTTGAGACGGAGGAGAAATGCGACAGGGGCTCGAGACCTGTACCACCGTTGAACGCGTCGAAACAAGGTTTAAGAGCGTGCCTGAGTTGCACTATTGTGGCGGGTTTGCAACCAGCGTAAAAACTGTAAAAACTGAATGTGGCAGTGTTGGTGGCTAGAGCATCGCTGTTTATCGCAAATTGAGTTTCATGGTTGTCGCAGCCGAATTTGTCGATTGAGCCACCAACTAGACTGATGATTTCGGTCGTGGTGAGCTCATGATGCAAAAACCAACAACTGCTTTATTATTTGAATTAACAGTTTTGTGTGCAATTGCTGTAAATCTCGCAACAGAGCTTACAGTTGCGGCGAAAGAGGCGTGCTGCTCGCCTGTACAGCAGCACAGTAGTCAAAAATGATATGGTGAGTATCCTCACCGTTTACATCAACGTTCTTCAGATAGACTGCCGAGAAAAATGCGTCTCTCACTGGCTTTTCCCGCTTCGGTCATACTCTGCTGGCTGCTCTAACTGTAGAATGTCTTCAGCCAACGGCTCCAACGGCTGTTCGCAGCAGTTTCTGTTTGGCAGCACTCACGTTATGTGGTATTGATCACAGAGCGATTAGCACAAACTCTAGCGGTTTTTGATCCTCATAATATAGCATGCTAAAGCGGTTACACGTAAAAGATTATGATAATCCTCTTCTACATCATAGAACTTTGCGATTCATTGCGCTTGACTATCAGGCCTTCATTGTCAGCTTTGATTTGGTGATTCGGATGCGCTCTACGCTAGTTAAACGCGCCATTGGAGCCAATACACTGGCTCGCTACCGACAATGTCTGTGGCTGCTACTCCATCGTTACATAAGGCATATTTGACAGTGATAAAAACAAAAAGTTATTATAGGCTAATTAAAACAATATCATGTGAAATAATTACGTTCTTTCTGCAGAAATTCGAAATCTTCTCAGAAAGAATTGAGAATATCAATCTTGTTGGCCAGCAATCAGATACTAAAATGCGAAAAGTGGTAAACTCAATTTTGAGGCGAAGCTATTTAACATGAATACGATTAGCGTCCATCTCGGTTTATAGCCAACGATTTTTGGCCGTATCCAACCAACTTACATGTTGAAGAGCGTATATCAAAGTTTTTCAGAAACTCTGTCTGTGTATCCATTTTGTGCAGCAAGAGATCTATCTTAGTTTGTCAGAACTGTTAGAAATGGTATTATTTAACAGTTTATAATCCAGAGGCTTTCAGCATAGAATCGCACACTAGTGTTCTCAAATATGTGTGCTCAAAGAGTTTATCAATTTTTGATATTTTGATGAGCGATTTCTAACCCCCAACAGCGGTGTTTATAGAAAAAAAGCAATTTCCAACAATATGGTCAGTTCTCGCTGCTATCATTTGATACCATCATTGCTTGCCATTTTAGTAAACGCTTAAATGGCGCAGATACTTCCAAAAACACATAGCCCAATGTTCATCATGTCGGCGTACTTAAATGCCTCGAGTACCTTCTGGTTACCATGCAACTTTTGCTGGTTTAGCGCCGTTTTCTGATTTCTATAGTTCGTTGCAGTTTTTTAGACACCCGAACAAAGTTGAAAACTCTACTTCATGTAGAATAATTCTTTGTATAGTCATGTTAAATTGCAATTTCTAGCATTATATAGATAAGCGAATAATCCGCGTATCGCATATTTCCATCATAGCAATAGTCTCTAATAATGCACTTAATTCTATATTGTCTGTAAAGAAGAATAGCAGACTGATCATTAATATGATGAACACTCTCTTTTTAGATAGGTTTCGGACAGTTTTCAAACAGCTGTAAACTTTGATCAACAGTAATAATGCATGACAGTAGCTTGACAGCACTGATTGGTATTGAGAGTCTGTGTCAAACCGATATCAATATATGATGTGAGTAACTGTGAGTAACAAATGAGCTAGGCCTTTAACAGCAAGCTTCGGTAATAAGAAATGACTTTGCTAAGCCAAATTGCTTTCAGTGCAGGATGTTCAATGTCCACTGCTTCTTATGAAGAGTCATACCGGTCACATCCACATTCGTGATTGAGGCCTCGTTAGTCCTCAAGTTCTCTCTACTAAAAACTGCATCCCGCCATCTTTATTCACAGTCTATGTAAATCAATCTATTCTCTCCGCCTAGATATCTTATTTAAATAGTACGGATATAACTGTTATAGGGATTGATTAAAACTGTGACTTCATGAGCAATTGCAGACCTGAACTGAAAACTATCAGATTAATTGAAGTTTAAACGCGACTCGAGTAATTGCAGCATAAACGCGTAATTGATTTTTAGGCATAAGTGTGCAAGCATTGTGCACGCGCGTGTAACACGGTTGCCCAGCCACCTTGTTTACATTCCAGATTGTGTGAAATTTGCAGTTTCAGAGCAGTATTCTCTCGCTTGGTGCAGAAGTGATTATTGCTGATTTAAAAATCTTTGCAGATAAATAGTATTGCATTGATTTTTTTTGTTGGGTTTTGTTAAATTGCAAGCTTTGCGATGTTCTACTCCGAGACGCTGCTCTTGAAGAAGGTATCGTCACATCCTATATTTCTTTTTTTTCAACCATGAACTTCTCTAATGATGATCTCTAGGGCCCATTAGCTCGAGTGTGGCTTGCAGCTAATTTAGAAAGGCGCGTTACGAAAGCTCAATATTTACAAGCCAGTATTGAAAAGTCGGTTGGAGCTATCGTGGGACAAGGTGCTGCACCCATGGCATTACGATTAACTGGTCAGTTGCTTTTGGGTGTTGTGCGAATTTATGGACGAAAGGCAAAATATTTACTTGATGACTGTAATGAGGCTTTAATAAAATTACGAATGGTGAGCCAAAATTTGTCGAGATTTATTGAAAGCAATCTAATTGTCTTTAGACCTTCAGCAGAGGAAATGTCGATCTCACAGCAAGTGCTACAGCTACCAACCCTCAACAGATTACGCTTCCAAACACTATTACAGATTTTGATTTACTGGGTCCGGATCCTTCTTCAATTCTGGGACTCAATGCAAAAGACCCTTTCGCAGAGCCGTCTACTACAAACATTGCTTCTGGTGCTCACACGTCATCCGCTCAAGAAATTACGCTTCCTGAATTACAAGATTCTATTGAATACGCTCGTGGAAATGAGATGGAAGACGAACTTGCTAATATGGGTGACGATGATCTTGTTCTTGACACTGGTGAATATTTAGATACTTCTGATGAGCAACAGGTTGCGCCGCAAGATGATTTTGAAATTCCTGAAGCACCAATCGAGCCTCTTAACGATGAGCTGGATATGAGTGTTGAGATGGGTCGTGATAATGAAGTCAATCTAGATCAAGTTGAAGACTACGCAATGGAGCTCGGCGACGAACCATTGCTTCCGGTGACCGATGAGCCCGTTGCGGCTGAAGCCGATCCCAAAATCCGTATGCAGGCAGATATTTCAGAGATTGAAATGCCTAGCGTTAGACAGGAAGACGAGTCCTTAATGGTAGAAGGTGATAATCTCGAGCAAGTCGCGGTTCAAAAGCGTGCTCCTCGCAAGCAAAAAGTCAAAATTGATACCGCAACTGAACTGAAAGGAGCGTTCATCAAAGATATGCAAGAGAATAGAACCGGCATTTTAAAGACGTATCCTACATTGCCTTATTCTCGTGATGAGGTTACTCTTTTGAATAATTATGAGACTACTAGTGTCTTTGATTTGGTTTTTAGGCCTTCGTATATGAATAAGGCTTTGAGTAAAATGATGGAGCCTGAGTTGTTAAGAAATACACCTAAGAAGCGAAAAGCCTCTGATGTGGAGCTTGCAGCTGAATATGGCGATGAGAGCGCCTCCAAAAGAGCCCACATAGACGAGAATATTTTGGTAGAAGAAGATCCTTTTGCATTTGACGATGTTCCTGTTCTTGAAGATCGCTACGATGCGCCACAAGATGAATTTGCACCTCAGTTGGATGTCGAGGACGGTTTGGAGCTTGATTTGGCGGATCCGTTTTCTTCAGGAAACAATAATCTTGAAGGTGTTCCATCGACTGAAGAAGCGTTAGCCGAAGAGGAGGAAGACGTTGCTGCTACACAACCTACTAGTGGAATATCAAGAAATACAAAGGAAGCAGTCACTCTTCTTTCATCAGAGCTGTCTAGCAAGGAGCAGGTTGATTTCCAAACTCTTACTGCAGATTCATCACGGAGTAAAACTGTGAAACTGTTTTTTGAAACTCTCGTCCTTGCTACAAAGGATGCTGTTGAAGTGGAGCAGCAAAATCCCTATGGTATTATTGTAATCAGAGCTAAAGAGTCGCTATTTGATAGCAACTGGATAGATGAAGCCGCAACACAAACTGCTGCCTAACTCAATCAAAGAGACGAATAATGTATTAATATTTGCTAATGCTTAGTTTTTTGCTGGTTTAAGACGGGATTCTTTTTATTTTTTTTTTAGTGTTGGATTGTATTTCTAGCTGGCTGGTAAACGACGCCGGATTACGTGGTTAGTTTTTCACTTTGTGTGTAATTTTATAAATTTGTATAAATAGGTTTGCGTTATCTCTAGTGTTGTGTGTTTGTATTCACTCTTTCTTGCTTTTTCGCATGCTTGTAGAACTGTTCTATTATATTATTTGAATAAGAAAATATTTAACGCCAATAAATGTCTATATTACACTAACTCCACATCCCCTTCGAGATATTGCCTTATCCACTTATATGGTAGCGCCAGTATATTACCTTTTTTAAGCTCAATAACGTCACGATCTTTTGAGATGACAACGTCGCCTGGTACATCTTTAAGTACTTTAACAAACACAACTTCATTCAAGTCTGGTGTATCGACCATTGATAAAATTGGGTTCTGCTCATCTAGAGTTTGAAGGTTTTCAGGCAGACCTGAAAAAAATCTTTGTTCGTAGAATCGTTTTAGTGTTTGTGCTCGTCTATAGTAATTGATTAGAAGGTATCATCGGTTAAAATTTGCCTTCAAACTTACCGCATGACGTATCTCTTTTCGACTGCTGATAACTTGTTTCGTACATCAGCGTTGATAGTAATATGTACATAATATTTGTCAATCTGTATTATTAGAAAGTCTGATATAAATTTCACCAAATAGTAATCGTACCTTGTGTAATCGTGCTCTAACATAGCCTCTTATTAAAAATTTTATCCTTTCCAGCTCAGATTCTACTAATAAAGCCTTCAGTTTGTTCTGAGCCGCCGTTTCAGGATCTGTAGACATGATCTCTATGAATTCGACTTGTTCGCGCAGACGTTCCATCATTTTACTTAATAATTCTTCTTCATATGGCAGTATATCGGGACATGTTCGTTCAGTGACCCATAAGTTTTTGAGCTTGTGTAGATCCCGTTGCTTAGCACGTTTCCGATATTCATCGGCACCTTTGAAATCGGTTCGAAATTCGTAGTCGCGGTCAAGATTATTGATCAAGTCATCAATCTCAGCATCGCGAGCATCGGTCATCACGAGATTCTTTCTTAAGGTGGACAAACTATATGTACAATTCAACCAGCTAAGACGAAGACAATATGTGGTTTGCGGTTTGTTTACTTTTGAGTCGCGTTCTTGTTTCTATCGAGGGTAATTAAAAGTTAACGCGTCGACATATAAACTTTAAATCGCGCTGAAATTAACTTTGCACGTTTGCTCAAGAAACTCCCAATGTTTCTCCGGACATTTGGTCGATGCGTGGAGGTTGTCCTGCTGCCAACCACAAAATTATCAATGGTTCGATTTTCATAAGTAACAGAATTAAAGATAAAAGAAAGAAATCTCTTGATTGCAAAACCGCCAGAGTTTTCTGGAATCTCTGCATAAAAACGAAGCGTAAACGCAAAAGAATGTAAACGAGCAAAATATGACGTACGAGTGTTGTGTCAGCTGCTTTTGGTTCGTCCCAGCGAGCACAGTAACTTGTTATCTTGACTTTATCTCTCCACATTTCACTTTGCTCCAGTTCTTCTGAACACTGTTTACTTAATAGCAAACTACTCTAATAGTAAGATTGAAAAGTAATTAGAGCTTTTGTTTGAGCAATTACAAATCTGTGTTTCGTTTACATACTAACTTTGTGACAGTATAATACAATGTCTTCTGTATCTGAGAAATCCAACGCTGAATACACCAGACTCGCGTCCACTGACAGCGCTGAGCTTCCGTCGTATGACGATTGTCCCGCCTACGACGAAGCATTAAAGGTCGAGGCTCAGAGTCCCTCCCAACTTGCAAAGAGAGCCAGATGCCGTCGTGTTGCTGCAGCTATCAGTGGCGTTGTTACTCTTCTCGTCATGGGCGGTATTGCGGCGGCTGTTTACTCTAAGCGTAAAGGATGCTATTAGGTTGAAGGCTGCTTTATTTAAGAATTGATGGGTTATCGGCGTTTATCTAGATGGGCGTGATAAGGTCACTTATTCATTTATGCGAAGGCTTGCTGTCTTTATAGTTGCGCTTCGTTTCTTTGGGATAACAGATACAATATAGCGAATTAAACATTCACGTTCCGTCCAATAAGAATCAATTCTTAGAATACTTTGCAATTAGATATCTGCCATAACTGCAACTCAAAACCTTAAAGCACTCGTTAATTCGAGAGATTTCCACTTTTATTTCAGACCTCTAGCAAAAGTAAAAAGACGACATGTAAATGCAATCAGCGCTTGCAGCATTGAACTCGTCATGTTCACAATAGACAGTAAATGTCAGCTATCCGGCTGATACTTCCGTAGTTGTTACCCCTGATTCTAAAATTGTTCCCAAATGTTGAAAATTGGAGGATAAGACGCAAATCAAAGTGATCTGAATATCCTACTCCACATAACATACTGCTGGTTATTCAACAGCACTATCTTAACATAGGTACCTGTTCTGTTTTATTTTAGATTTGCACATGTCGGACTCAGAGTCGGATACCAAACCAGAAGCAAAGCGTGCGAGGAGTCGCAAAACTGCAGCAACTCCGAAAGCTAAGAAGGTCAAGACTGAGAACTCTTCCAAGAGTGAAGCAGAAATGTTTCCTAGAACACAGGGATTGAAAATGTTTGTGGGTGCGCATGTGAGCGCTGCAAAAGGTTTGTGTTATAATTGTATGCTGCTAAGTTTTATGATGCTAATATGAGCTGCTTCAGGTGTCTTCAATGCCATCTCAAATAGCAATCGGATAGGGTGTGCTTCCCTTGTTGAATTCTTTAGACCTGAAATTAATTTGTTTTTGTAGAGGAAATTCATTGGCTCTTTTCGTCAAACAACAACGGAAATGGGTTGCACCACCTTTGAAGCCCGAGGAAATCAGCAAGTTTATAGAGCTTGCGAAAGAACACAATTACGATCTCAAAAAGTATCTATTAAACGTAATTCATTTGGCTTATACGTACAAGTGCTAATATCTGTACATAGGCATGCACTTCCTCATGGTTCGTATCTTATCAACCTCGCCAATCTAGACGAAACAAAAAAAGCACAAGCTTACACTGCATTTTTGGACGAACTCACACGATGCGAGCAACTTGGAATCGGTCACTACAACTTCCAGTAAGATTTATTAGTAGCATACCACTGAACAACTGTTTACTAACATTTTGAAAGCCCTGGATCAACGTTGGGGAATGACCGGGCAACTGCTCTGAAGCAATTAGCAAGCTGCATCAATCGCGCCATAAGTGAAACATCATTCGTCAAGATTGTTTTAGAAAACATGGCTGGTCACGGAAATTTGATAGGCTCAACATGGGAAGATCTTAAAGAAGTTATTGATATGGTTGAAGATAAAAGTCGTGTAGGAGTTTGTATTGATACATGCCATACTTTTGCTGCTGGGTTTGACATACGGACACAAGGTATGTATGATAAGATGTGGGCCGAATTTGATAAAGTGATCGGTCTGGAGTATTTATGTGCGATTCATCTCAACGACTCAAAAGCTCCTTTGGGTAGTAATCGCGATTTACATCAAAATATTGGACTAGGATTTTTAGGTTTAGAATCTTTTAGAGTTGTAAGTGCACAAAGGCTCTTCGTTATTTGTTAATATTGACAGAGTGTTTAGCTTATGAACACCAAACATGTAGAGGGTCTCCCGATGATCTTGGAAACTCCTGACGGTGGTGACGATACTGTGTATGCACATGAAATCAAGTGAGTTCATGTTTTCACGTAAATTAATTTCTCAAACTTAACAAACGTCACAGGTTACTGGAGTGGTTGATTGGAAAATCTTCGGACGATCCGGAATTTATCAAAAAGAGTGATGAGCTGAGCAAGAAGGGTGAGAAAGAACGAAATGTTCAGCAGGAAAAATCAAATCAAAAGAAAGAGAAAGAGGACAAGAAACAGAGCAAACTGAAGGTTAAACGTAAAAAAGTTCAAGACTCAGACGAAGAAAGTGAGTAGTTATGGTCAAATAAACAAAATCAAATCATTGCAAAAATTCCATATCATATTTATTAATCATACATTTCCATACAAATACAGTTTTTACTGGAATTTTAAAGTTTCCAGTACCGCCTTGATAATATTCTCACTATCATCCGCACTCTTCACTAACCGTGTAACTTCCGGTCCCACAAATTTACTGAAGTTTTCAATGTCTTCATCAGAAAGCTCTTCAATAGTCGTGAATTCTGCGTCGACTAACGCACGCAACGCATTCACAACTGCCATACCTAGTCTTCGCTTGTCTTCGTCAGTAACTGCACTTGTGGTACCTATCACTGCCGCCCATTCTCGCAAATTTCCTAGAACTAAAACTCTGATAACTTCCGGTCCCATCGCGGTTAAGCCGCATAATGCTCCGTATTGTGTGCCCGCGGATTTGGACGAATCCATAAATGCTTTGAGAAGCGTTCGAGTCACGCGAGGTTTTAGTGTATGATATGTATCGCCATAATTTATGCAAACTTGATTTAAAAGAGACGCAGCAAAATCTCGTACTTTATAGTGCTCTTCTGTTGATGCATGAGAAGTGCCAATTCTTTTACCGACCAGTAAAGTAAGTATTGGCGGCATGACCGAATGTATCTGTAATCCAAATTAGCATTTTCAGTACACAGGTTCAATCCAAAAAATCACGTACGTATGGTTCGATGAAAATTGTCTTGTTTGTTAGTAGCTTATGAAGAACTTGCAACATCAAGTACAACATTGATGCGTTTTTCAGATTCAACCTAATCTTTTCTGCCACAAACTGTATAAGGTACGGAATAAGTTGATGTAGACCTGGATCATTTCCTAGACTATTCAGAACTGCGTTTTTCATCGCATCAGTGGAAGTGTCTTCAGTTAAAGCTGAAACGACTCGATCATAGTAAAGCTGTAGTTCTTTTGAAAGTGCATGCTTCACTAAAGGTTTCACTTCAACCTCAGCAGAGTTAACGCTGGCTTGACCAGCTGTCAAAGCGCGACCTTCTGAAGGTTGTGGATTTTGTGGAATCGCTGGTTGAACACCTTCAATCGCCAGCCAGTGGGCTATATAGCTTTAGTGCTCTGTTGGAGTAGTTTGAAATTCGTATGTACATACCAGTAAATGACACTTCTCTTGGGACCTTCGGGAGAGGCATATTTATGATTCGTTCAAAGTCTACTTCCTCATCATCAATATAGTATAATGTTTGGCCAGGTCCTAAAATTGCTTCGCGAAACTTGACAGGTCTTGTTGAATCGTAACCATATAATGGCTAATTGGATTAGTATCCCCTTTCTTGAAACGTAAAACTTCAGTCAAATTAAGCTTACTTCAACGTTTAATACTCTAAAAGCATGACTGATATCTTGTGTACTCAAAATAGTGCGCTTCGAATGTTTCATAAATTTCGTTGCTTGTTCCAAAACCTCATTGATTCGATACTCAACATCCATAGCAAGTGATTTGCTCACTTCTTCTGATAGATTGTTGATTCCAAGACTTTCCGCCACGTCCTTGACAGTGTCGCTTGGAGACCATAATGTATAAGAATACTTCATTGACGCTGACATCTTGAAAATTGCATCAGGTCTACTAGACCTAGTTGGCGTTGTCTTCTATATTTCGAGATCTAACGATATTCTCAACACAATATATGCATATACAAAAGCAGATTAAGCCAGCAAAAAACCGAACAAAACGCTTAAGGTAATAAAAAACAGTTACAAAAGCAAAGAACTTCTCCAAAACGATTGAACTTGGATATATCTTTGTATTCTGGTCGCTAGTTCATGTGCGTGGGGTTAGGTCATTATGTAAGACGTATGTCAGCATGTTCGAGTGTTGTTTTTGTTTATCCCAAATGGGACAGGCGAATCAGTGTTGATCGGGCTGTTTTGCAACGAGCGTTTCCCCGTCAGTTAGGTTACATCGCGCTCTGCAGTCCGATTTTGCTTCCTCTCTCTACCTTTAGAAGCTTCACCGATTCTTCTCTACTTATCAACAAACCGTTTTGACTGGTCAAATTTACTGTTATCGCTATATCAGCAACTATCAATGGAATCCTCTCATCTACAACGGCACTTGCATACTTCAAGCCATAACTCTTCTTGGTCTAGCGATACGTCTGAGAGACTGTTATATTCAACTTCATCAAGATACGATGCAAACTACGAAGACTACTTGCATTGTACAACCGTTCCAACTGAAATTAGCACTCCTAGATTGTTAAGACCGCTCCCTGATCGCCCTCCTGAGTTTTTTTTGTCAGCTAGAACGGTGTCAGAACAAGACCTAAATTTGTTATTTGAAAGTCCTGATGCTTTGTCTTGTAGGACACAATCAGTGATGCCAACTACGCCTCAGTATCTGCTTCCTCCGCAACACCCTCCGACGATGGTTGCTAGTGCGACTCCAGTTTTTGTTAGTCCTAGCATCTCTCACAGCCTACGTACTTCTGCTATTGCTGCGGTGGCTGAAGCTACACGCAGCTCAGAAACTGTGAGCTCTAGTGCTCCGCCAGGTCAATCAATACAGCTAGTATCAGGTGCAAGGAATCGTTATCTATTTAACTCTGATGCTCCGCCACCTCAACCAACACTAGTGGTATCGGCTTCACCGTCAACCCCAACACCTACTTTTAGCACTCAACCGGTCTACCGCAAAAACCTTGTGCTTTCAGAAGAAGACGCTATTGCTATTGTTTCTTTAGCATATCCACATAGACGTCAAGAGTTGCAAACGATTATGCGTCTCAGAGCTACATGTCAGGTCTGTAGAATGTTCATTTTTACTGCTGTTTTTGTGTTATTTTTCTAATTCATTATTACAGCCTTGGACCAGAATAGCTATGACTGTTAATATGTCTGAAGGCGAATGCAGAACGTTCTACAGGAAGGTTATGGAGAAACGGTAATTACACAAAATCGACTAACTTTTTTTCTACGCTGACTTTTTGGATTTTAGAAGTCCGTTGAAATTATCTCACTCTCCGAGAAAATTTGTCGGGTGTTCATCACCTAGTGCTGTCTTAAGTTTGACTTCATCAACGACTATGTCAGCTCACACAAGTGCATTCACTAGTTGGACTTCACGCCCTCTACCGAGTACTTCTTTAAAACAAGGTACCGTTGCTCTTCAGCAAGAAGAATCCACTGATGAGTCTTATAATCTTGACTTGACGGCTTTATCAACTCAAACAACCATAATAAACGCAGACGACATGGCAAATGCAGCTGCACCCTCAATAACAGCAGCTCAACCAGACACGACAGTTGAACAAGGTACCGAAAGGATAGTCATTGCTTCGGCTCCAGCAGTCGTAGCAGATCTTCAAAGTGCAGTAAATTCAGAGAATCTGTTATCACCTTTGACTGATCCTCAACGAGGAGTACAATTATTTGATAATGCTTCAAATGAGAGACAGGAATCAAGTGATATGCCCGCAAGAGACCTACCAGGAATCACTTCTTTGTCTACCGTAGTAGATTTACAACACACAACAGAGGCAGAAAATTTACTATCATCATCGAATAACTCTCAGCCTAATATGAAATTACCTGCTAATATAGTTGAAGGCTCGTCAACTATATCACATGGGAAAAATGCAAAGCACACGAGAGATTCACCGAACGCATCTCTTCTGTCGAACCGCGTTGCTGCGCGAGTTAGATTGCAGACGTCTGAGCTACAAAATTCCGATAACGTTATTCCTGCTTCTTTCACTCCACTTAATTTGGAATTGTCTAACGTTTTGATAAATACGAAACCTGTTTCCAACGAAAGAGCTCGGACTTCAGTAAACAGAAAATCTTCTCAGTCTAAAAAAAGTAACGCTAATGCAAAAAGTGCTATTTTCAGGTGCAAGCTCAATAAGAAATTGAACGAAAGCCAGCGTTTCAAAGAAATCAGTGACGAGTCTGATCTTTCAGTACTATCCGATAGCATATTTACGGATGATACCCGTCAATGGGCCGAATCACCGGAGTATGACTGCATCAAACCTGTTGAGACTTTGGGAGATTTGGTGATAACATCTGTCGGTATATCCACTAGTGTACTTGAAGCAAATCAAACCACTTCTTCATCTGTGGATTTAGTTGTGGGTCCGAGATCTCTCAATGACTTATTCTCTTCCGATGAATCTGACGACGACAAGATATCCAAACAGCAAAGCAATAAAAGCTTCCGGTCTCCCACTAACACAGGTGCGAACGAAGAATATACTGCCAGATCTCCGTCTTCCAGTTGCTCTACAGCAAAAAGAGCTGGTCATTTTGCTATTGATTTACCTGAAGCCTCAACGATATTTACCAAGCGCACTCTTAAAGCTTCAAAATATTGGACATACGTAACGGAAGACGAAGACTCTGAACCGCCTACAAAAACGTCAAAGCTAGACTCATCTGTTCGCGAAAAAGCTCTGCCGCGATGGCAAAAACAATTGTCTTGCAACTCTCGACCTAAGAGAAACTCATCTGCTTTGAATGCAAAACGTAAAAAAACCTCCAAACGCTTCGATGACGGAACATCAGACGAAAGCGATGTATCTTTATATGAAGCAGATGAAGAAGATAGCAGTTTGACTGACGAAGATTTTGATTGCGATGACACTTCAAGTAGTGAAACGCTGCAAGATGCAGTTAAAAGTGCGCATACAGATGAAACTTTTAATGGTCTGGGAAGAAGTAAACATAATACCTCGAATTACGAGGTATCGATTGCGTACGTAAAAACCTTCACCATCTGCTAACTGTTTATTTTTATGGAGCTTGGGGATGATTTTAAGCCAATATATTAACTACTGTCTAGTGTTACGACGAGAAAAGGTGCTAAAAAAATTGTGTCTATTTCTAGTGATACTGTCAATACTATTGTTGATCTTCGTACTCAAGATCGTTTTAGGTTTTCTTTTTTGGCACACATTTTAAGAGATTCTGGTTTCCGACCTAAACTTTCAGGGCAAGATGTGAAAAAAATTTTTGAAATTGCAATGAGACGTAAGAACAGCAGAAGAATCGATGCAGTTTCCTCACTTTCGCTATCCGGAAATCATAGTCGGCTTGAAGATGGGCAAAATGAACCTATGAAAAAAGGAACTGAAGATATACTCGGTGACGATGATGATTATGAAATCAATGAAATAACTGTACATTCTGATAATGCTGATAATGCTGATGATGCTAGCGACTCTGTTGATACCGAAATTAACGATAAGAATCTGTAACTGCACCAACTCTGATCTGATTTTTCATTTTACTTTCAATACTAATGCTACTTAGGCTACCCTTTGGGGAATTCTATCAGTTCAGGCTTTACGAGCAATATCAAGCTGGAAAATCTTGGCCTGAAATAGTTAAAAATTTTCCCGACTTCACCAGAAGCTTTCTACAAAAGCAACTGTCAAAAATTGAATCTGAGATGTATGGATCTCGACGAAGCACTTGTGTCGCTAACTACAATTTCAAGCTCAAAAAATCGAATGACTTTGAAGTACCTCAGAGACTACCGTCTGATATACTAACTCGACGTTTAAAGAATAAAGTTGTGAAGCCAACAATAAAGAATTCGGTCTCTATACCTACCACAATAAACGATAACGAACCAGAGAAACGGTTTGCTTTGCCCGATGGCTCTTTGAAGGATAATAGAATTTTAGGTCAGGTTTCTCGCTCTGTATTCAGCACCGCATCTGAACTCCCAAAATCATCTGATCATTCTACCATAGTTATTCGGCCTACTGTTGATCCAAAGTGATTAAAATTAGCCAGAAGAGCACAAGCGAAGAGAGTTGAATGTTGCGACTGTCGAATATAAGAATGGTTGCGGAAAAATTTGAAAAAGAACGTTAAAAGCAGGAAACTTGTTTACAAACAGTACAAATGCATCATAGTTGATAGCACTGAACTATACAAAACTGTGCGTGTCTGTTGCAGCAAGCGAGCATACGAAGTTTAAAATCACCGGCAGTCGCTTTAGATCACAAAACAATGTTGATACAGGCTCATAGTTTAATCATAAGAATAGAAGAAATAGTAGGAACTAGCTACAAATCCGAGATAATGCAATTTCTGACGGCAATTCGGCAGCCAAAGCCGACAAACATGAATCCTACGAGCAGTATTTCGGAAGACAACTCCGTTTGCTGCCTAGACTTATTTAGAGTTTGAAAAGTCTTACAGAGATGGTCGGAGTATATGGCTTTTGTCGGACCGTTTTTCGTACCTTGCGAGCATCTAGTAAGCGGGGTAATTCTCGCTTAGTCGCGCTTAGCGACTATCTGAACTCCTGATACCAGAGTATGCAATTTC
The DNA here is from genome assembly GCA_030570675.1 of Myxozyma neglecta. Classification (NCBI taxonomy): domain Eukaryota; kingdom Fungi; phylum Ascomycota; class Lipomycetes; order Lipomycetales; family Lipomycetaceae; genus Myxozyma; species Myxozyma neglecta. Next base: position 31,190 of record JAJLWK010000001.1, on the reverse strand, counting down.
TTTATACTTTTGATCTCGGCTTTTCTTATTTCTTGCATCTCATTTCTAGTGTTGATTTCAAAATTGCTAGTTGATTTTGGCCCAAGTTCGTATTCGTTAAAGGTTCATGTTTCAAGTGCTCCACAAAAGAAAGCAAGCGACGATCGAACAAATAAACAAGCTTTTCGAGTGCGGCTCGAGCTAATGCGTACTTTGAGCTCGTCGATAGCTTAAACGTTATTAGCTATAATCATAAGAATATATGTATTTGTCGTAACGATTTGTCTACTACTTTGTAGTTTTTCAAAAATGGAAATAGACAGATCACCTTGAACATAAGATGAAGCTGATACGTATTACGTCATTAATAAGTTTTCACTATTGCAAAAACGCTCTCAATTTCCGATTAAGGTTCACAGTAAGGTTATACCTTAATCCGAAAAAAAAACTCTGTTTTGGTAACTCCCCCACCAACTGCTTAAGATAAAAAAAAAGGAAGCCGCATGTAACATCGACGTAGTCAAAATGCAAATAATCCGGAGCTTGTGAACCCCGCTTCCGCAAATCCCGAGCCAGAGGCAATATATAAAGCAGAGTCCTATTACATGTTTTTCCAATCAGTGCATACATTCTTAGTTTATTTCTCAGTCACTTGAATTTTTTTATTTTTCTGAGCAGAGAGAGTCCATTAATGTACAGACATCGTAAATTGTCGTTGTGGGGATTGGTCTCTGTGATTGTACAGCTACTTGGCTTGGCATGTGCTACTGGTCTTTATGATAAAAGTTCTAATGTATATCCTTCTTGTGAGTATCATGATCTCTTAGAATTAAGGTCTGTGTAGCTAATGCATAGTCTTTTATCACAGTGTTAGGAGGTCGCAATCCCACTGACTCTGAATGGAACGCCGCCTATGACCGTGCCCGTGCATTTGTTTCACAGCTTACTATTCTTGAGAAAATCAATTTGACAACCGGAACTGGGTGGGAGATGGGGCCTTGTGTTGGAAACACTGGTGAAATTCCAAGGCTCAACTTCCCATCAATTTGTCTCCAGGATGGGCCATTAGGCATCAGATCTACCGATTTGAATACAGCATTCCCTGCAGGTATTGCAACAGGAGCAACATTCAACAAAAATCTTATGTATCTTCGTGGTAAAGCAATCGGACTGGAAAATCGAGCAAAGGGAATTAACATTGCCTTGGCGCCTTGTATGGGTCCCATTGGGCGAGCACCTGAAGCCGGTCGAAACTGGGAGGGTTTTGGATCAGATCCTTATCTTCAAGGCATTGCTGCCTACGAAACTACCCGGGGAATTCAGGAGGCAGGTGTCATTGCTACTGCTAAACATTATCTTCTTAATGAACAAGAGCACTTCCGTCAGTACGCTGAGTGGGTAGAGTTTGGCTACAAAGGTCTGAAAGAGCCGTACTCCGCAAATGTTGATGATCGTGCCTTACGCGAAATTTATGCATGGCCTTTTGCAGAAGCTGTGAGAGCCGGTGCCGGTGCAGTTATGTGCTCTTATAATCAAGCAAACCAAAGTCAAGCTTGCCAGAACTCTTACCTCATCAACCAAGTTTTGAAAGATGAGATGGGTTTCCAAGGATTTGTGATGTCAGATTGGCTAGGGCAGCATTCTGGAGTTGCATCTGCTCTTGCAGGACTTGATATGACAATGCCTGGTGATGGTGCAGCCATGGGTAATGGTATTTCCTTTTATGGTCCCAACCTTACTTTGGCCATTATGAACGGATCGGTTCCCGTTTGGAGATTGGACGATATGGCTACCAGAATTATGGCCTCTTACTTCAAAGCAGGACAAGATCCAAAAACCTATCCTAGACCCAGTTTTTCATCATGGACTTTGGATGATTATGGACATGTCTTACCTTTGGATAAGGACAGCGAGTACGCAATCGTTAATCAGCATTTAGATGCCCGTTCTGAGTTGAGTGGTCAAGCAACTAAACAGATTGCACGGGAGAGTGTTGTTTTACTTAAAAACACTAACAACTCTCTACCTCTTACAAAATTCAAGAAAATGGCAGTGATAGGATCGGCAGCGGGACCAGCGTCTGGTGGACCAAATGGCTGTGACAATAGAGACTGTAATAATGGAACGCTAGCGGTAGGTTTAGTTTTGTGTGTTTTGTTATCAATTCTGACAATTTAATTCTAGATTGGATGGGGTTCAGGCTCTGCTAATTTCCCGTACTTGATGACTCCCCTTGAGGCTCTCAATTATCAGGCTACTATGACTGGATATCAACTTGACTACACCTTAGACGACTACAATTACAAATTAGCAAAAAGCTATGCTAGAGATGCAGATGTAGCAGTTGTTTTTGTCAGTGCAGATGCTGGCGAAGGCTTTGTTGAAGTCGAAGGAAATAAGGGTGACCGACAGGATCTGAAGCTGTGGCATGGAGGTGACAAATTAATTAATACGGTTGCATCTGTTAATAATAACACTGTTGTTGTTATTGAATCAGTTGGCGGTGTTGACATGGAAAAGTGGATTGAGAATGAGAATGTCACTGCTGTTTTGTTCACGATTGTTCCAGGTCAGGATATTGGATTCGGAATTTCTGATGTTTTGCTCGGTAACTACAATCCTTCTGGAAAACTACCATTCACTATTGCAAAAAATTGTCGAGACTATTCTGCCACTGTGGTTTACAACCTGACGGCGCCTGTGCCGCAGATCAACTTCACCGAAGGGCTGTACATTGATTACCGTCACTTTGACAAGAAAAACATCACTCCACGCTATGAGTTTGGATTTGGCATGAGCTATACAGACTTCTCGTTCTCCGACTTTTCCGTCGTTGTTGATGCAAACAGTGACACAAATGAATTTCCTAAGGAACCACCCGCATATTTAGATCCCATACTCTACAATGGCACAAATAGTGCGGTACCTTCCATAAGTGATGTACTGTATCCAAATGGCTTTCGCAAGTACAAAAAATTCATCTATCCCTACTTGACAAAGTCAGAAGCATCGAGGGCCAAATTCAGCAATAGTTCCTATCCATACCCCAAGGGATACTCTGAGAAGCAGCCTTCGAAGCCTAATGCTGCTGGAGGTGCGTCAGGAGGTAATCCCGCATTGTTTGAAGTGTTGGTTTCTGCTACGGCAAAAATCACAAATACTGGTTCTGTAGATGGTGCAGAGGTAGCTCAACTGTATCTTGCTTCTCCAACAGATACCGGCGTCGACTTTCCAGTTCAGGTCTTGAGAGGCTTTGAAAAAGTGCACTTAGTTGCCGGAGAATCATCCGAGGTTACTTTCCATTTGACAAGAAAGGATTTGAGCTATTACGATGTCGAAAACGCTAACTGGAAAATCCCTAGGGGAGAATTTAAAGTGTTTATTGGCAACAGTAGTCGCAATCGGGAACTTGCAGGCACATTTACCTTGTGAAAAAATCGCCAGCGATGTTGGTAGCAGAAAGCTTTGATTGCTTCTAGAAACGCGCAGCAATGAGAGGAACGTGGAATGTTAAGAAAATTCTCCCAGTTAAATCTTTTGTGGCAATAGACTACTTAAAAGCTGTTAAATGTAAAATTAGAGTATAATTGTACTTTAAAACCGTAATTACTATTTGTAGACTCAAAAGCAAAACCAGAAAGTCTAATATGAGAATGAATTGCAGATTGCAAAATAAATAATTAATTGCTAACAATAAAAAGTGAAAATCATCCGAACACCGTATGCAAGAAGAACAAACTACCCAGATAGAACTATAAAATTCGAACAAAACTTTAAATATAACTCCAGTCAAAGCAATCTTGACATTCAGTATTGGCAACACAGACAGGGGTGGTGTTGTAAGATGCAATCATATCCACCACATTCCGGATACGATGGTTTGAACTGGAAACACGCCATTTTTTATCGTTGACTGTATCGTATACACACTCAAGACTAGAATGACACTGAGTTTCCATAGCATACCCGCCCATCCAGCAAATTGAAGAAGGCCCGTTGCAAATTCCCATGTAAATCGGATCGGCTGTGTTCCCAATATGCCAAATCATACTCTCTTCTTCGGGAATGGGAGGAAACGGCAGGTGCAAACGACGAGCAGCAAGTCTTTCGGGGGGAGCTTCAAATGTGACAGTAGGAGCTGCATATGTACGTCCTAGTAACGACGCCATTGCGCCACCCAAAGAGTGGCCGGTCAACCATATGGTAGCATCAGGGTACAAAGATGTGGTGTTTCGATACATGTCCAGTACTGCACGGTAATAAGCATCCTCCGCGTATAGAGCATCTTCTAGGCAGTCCTGTTTGCAGGTGTAGGTGGAATCGTAGCAGTCACACACAGTCTTCCACATATAACTCACTCGAGAGCAGCAGCAAGAGAATAATAAATTATCCTATGAAGAGTCAGCAGATGATTTGATACAGTCAGCTACAGCAGGTACCTACATTTATCTTGTCACTTGGAGCAGTGTCGCCATCGCTGTCAAAAAGTGCGGCACTCGTTCCCTTGATTGCAATGACTACAGTCAAATTCTTTTCGTCGGCAAAAACGTGCCCGCGAATACCTGTGGCATCCCAGCCAAAATCAGAACTGCGATTATATGGAGCACCAACTTCAATCCATTTCGCATTGTCTGGTAAATTGACATAAGCATCTGCTGTCATCTTTGCTAAAGCAACTAAAGTATCAGGGTCGGTAATATTTGGAGTTGGAATGATCTCGTGTACCCAATCAAAATCCTGAGCAATGATTTCACGAGTCCGTACTTTTTCAAGATAAGTCTCCATAACGTCTGGCTCACGGTTTACCATTCTTGTTGCCTTCCGCTTAACAGAAGACAAGTGAAAAGCGGTACCTCCGCTTTCCGATACATGAAACTCCGAGGAGACATCAAGCCGCCGGTGAAGCTTTGGAAATTCCTCAGTACCATGATGAAATAAATGCCTTAATGTGAATCCATTCGGATAAATCTCTGGAGACGGGCTCTCTTTCTTAGGCCACAACCCGAATGGTAGCTGAATTGCGCTGGCGGTTGAGACCAATGCGAGATAAAGCCCCAGACAAACAATTAATCTGTGCATTCTTCGGATCTCTTACCACTGTTTAACAAAGGTGATCAATTTAGCCAAAATATGTAAATGTCGATTTGAAGTTTACGTAAACCACCGTAATCGTTCGTGTATTTGCAAGTCACAAAGATGTGTGGCCAGCAAGCAGTATATACTGGGAGTCCAGAATCAAGCGATAGCATTTTAAAGTTTATAGAGTTCAGCAAAGGTCACCAGGTCAAAGGGTGAGTTTAGGGTTTCTTTTGCCGTCGACGCGTCGGAAACAAAACGTTCTCAGCACACAATATAACAAGAATACTGAATAACTTTTATGAATAAGCCCCAAATTAAGATTAACAAATTAAAAATTATATTTACGAATAACAAAAGTGAGCAGAATGAAAAAGCTTATAAAGTTAATTAAATGCTTTCTTAAATGTTGTGTCTGGCCAAGTCATATTCATGCCTTGACTAATTCCGGCTTTTCATTATGGGTAAGTGTTATTGAAATTTGATATACTTATCGGGGCTTTTTGGATTTGTGTTTACAAATTGTTTTGATAATAAACTCGTACAGTGGTATGTTAGTAATATTAAAAGCTATGAAAATTCTTAGCTTATAACGAGCCATTGAGATATCAAATAATGCAGGAGCTCTCATTTCTTCTTAGCATACTGCCTTAACCAAGTTATAGTAAATTTGAGAGTAGGTATGAAGCTATCTGCATATTGTAATACCTGCTATTTTGACTACCTTTCTTATCCCTGTCAAGTTCGAGGTTTTTTTTGGGATATGCATCCTATTGCGCTTAGTTAAATCTATATTACTATAGACCATAACCTAAGAATAAGATAATAATCACATATTTTTAATATATATAACTTAATAATAAAGGATAAAAGATAAAGGATCAAGCTTATACTTTTTAAAAAATTTATTTACATAAGCACCAAGTACTTATATTTAATACTTTGATGCTATTATTCATAGATTACATATTATAAGTTAGATGTTCCATATGTTTCATATGTTTAACATGTTATTATTCATTAATTACATATTGATTTTTGTTGTTCATTATTTAAATATCGTATTTTATTCCCATATTCAAAGGATTCATACTAAGGCTGTTCAATTATAAGTAACTGGAACTGGTATCAAGCCTACTTCTAAGCATTCTAACAAATCACTTGAGTGTTAGTATTCGGATAAATTATTGCCCATGTTTATCTTAATCTTAGATGGTAGAAGTTTGACTTTTCGTTAAAATTAGCCAGAAACCAACTCCAAAAAATGAATCACTTTGTAGAGCGATTTACTGTTAGACAACAAATAAATCATGAATACTGACTTCCTGAATTTCGATGTTATAACAAATGAAACGTTATGAAACTTGTTTATTAATAGCAAGAATCATGTTAACAAGCAATTGTAACTCTTAGTATAGATACTAGATTATTAAATTACTTTCACACAGCCTTTGAAGTATACTGAAGTTTGGCAAATTTATATGATACCGGATTAGGTTAATGCCGGAACTGAGTTGATTGACGCGCGGCCTATCACGTATAATGGGGAGCGACTTTCAGCACTGAGAAACCGCAAACAACCTGCAAGGCCGCTATCCTGTAAACAAAGCTGCTGAAGAACTATTTGTGAGAAGATCAAAGACTTTTCTGTAAAAGGATGAAAAATGGCGTTACAGGACACGTTGGTATTTATAAATTCTACGGTGGACTCGATATCAGCGCAAGTGAGCCGACTTCCGGGTTCAGCAATTGCGTTACGCTATGTGCGCTCTTCATATCAGAATGACCCGTTTCGCAGCTTGCTTGAGTTATGCTTATTTATTTTTGCGGTCAGATATTTCATGACATCTAAATATTCAACGGCGAAGTCAAAATATGTGAAATTTAGCGATAAAGTGAGCAAAACAGTCGCGTACTAGGAAGAGAGAAGCACTGACTGGGGTAGGAAATAACTGAATTGGTAGAAGAATGGACGCCTGAGCCATTGGTTCAATCTATCAGTGAATTAGAGCAAGACGAATTGAATCGAATTCCTGTTATTGTTGGGTGTGTACTAATGTTTGTTTTGGTTGACCCTTGCGCACGTGCTAACATCATAATAGCGCTCCTGGTTCTAAAGTGAAGCTCATCAATGGTAAAGCGGTTATGAATTTAGCGTCTGATAATGTCCTCGGATTAGCTGCAAACAATAAAATGAAAGAAGAAGCTATAAAAACTGTTCGTGAGAGTGGCTTAGGTACTTGTGGACCAATGGGCTTTTATGGAATCCAAACGTCCCATATGGAACTAGAGAAAGCAATTGCTAGTTTTCTTGGCGTTCCAGCTGCTCTTGCGTATGCTCAATCTTTTCACACTATCTCTTCTACGATTCCCGCGTTTGCAAAGCGTGGAGATGTTATTGTTGCCGATTCCGCACTTGGCATCTCAATTTGTAATGCGATTACAATCTCACGAGCAACAGTCCGATGGTTTGAACATAATAATATGGATGATTTAGAGCGCGTTTTGAAACAAGTGCAACGAGAGTTTAAAAGTCAGAAACCTATGACACGTCGTTTCATTGTCACCGAAGGTCTTTTTGAAAAAGTAGGAGATATCTGTAATCTACCCCGCATAATGGAGTTAAAAAAGGAGTACAAATATCGATTGATTCTTGATGAGAGCTTTTCGATTGGAACGATTGGCAAAACAGGTCGCGGATTGACCGAATACTTCAATATTGATGCAAAGGAAATTGAAATGATAGTCGGTTCAATGGCTCGATCTATGGGATCTGGAGGTGGTTTCTGTGCTGGTTCAGAAGCAGTGGTTAAGCATCAAAGAATCAACGGATATGGTTACGTGTTTTCCGCCTCATTGCCTGGATATTTGGCAAAGTCCGCCACAACTGCGATGTCTATCATGTCACAATCACCTGAGTTATTCACCCAACTGCAGCAAAATGCTCGAAGTTTCCGCTTAGTTATCAGCAAATCGCCCTACGTATACTCTCCTTCTGACCCTGAAAGTCCTTTTATTCATTTGCGCCTAAAGTCCGAAGTTTTAGAGTCTAGAATCATTGAAAATGAAGATAAGCTATTACAAGACATTGCGGACGAGTGCATCGCAAACGGGGTCCTGATAACACGGAGCAAGTACGTGCAAAGTCGAGAAGTTTTGCCAGTTTTACCAAGCTTGAAAGTGAAAATCTCGGTTGAATTGACAAAGAAAGAGACTGAAAAAGCGGCTGCTGTAATTAAATCTGCCATTTCAAAGGTTGTTTCTCGAGTCCCAAAGAATAAGTATTACAAGAACTAATGTTCACTCGGACGAATTGGAAGAGTTGATATGGGTGTTATAATAGGCTTAATATAATGAATTAAGAACAATTTAGATACAGTTTTTCATTTGAGTTACATAGAATAGTAGATAGACAGAATCCAGGCTTTACTCTTGAGAGCGGCTCAAATGGGGTTAGGGTGTTTAAGAACAAGTAGCTTTTAATAATTAGGATCTAACGTTCCATTTTACAACTATCCGTGTCTGTATAGTGAAGACTTCAGATTCAAAATGTCACGTCATCATCCTGATCTCATTATGTGTCGCAAGCTGGCTGGAATTACAGTAGGTCGACTTTGTGAGAAATGCGATGGCAAATGTCCAGTTTGTGACAGTTACGGTATGTATACTTCTGCGTTTGATTCTTAATGGCAAATTGTATCAATTTACTAATATTCTATTAAACATTCAGTTCGACCAACTACATTAGTTCGAATTTGCGATGAATGCTCTTTTGGTAATTTTGCTGGAAAATGTATTATCTGCGGTGGCGTTGGAATATCAGATGCGTTTTACTGCTTTGAGTGCACGCGATTGGAAAACGATCGAGACGGATGTCCAAAGATTATTAATGTCGGTTCGAGTAGAAGTGATCTATGGTACGAGAAGCGCAAATTCAAGGCCGCTGGACAATAACCGTCGATTTTGGTGTCGTGTGTACGATAATGTTGTGGTGGAGAAAATAAAAATTGCATGTTCTGGATGGGTTTTGGATTGTATATTATGTCAGATTTGCTTTGTTGTATATTGGTCACGTTGGCAATAAAGAGACCTTTGGTTTACGAATTTGAAAACGACGGTTGCATAATTTTTCTTTTACGACTATCGCAGATTTCTAAGATATTTCAAAGATTAAATATTTATAACATTCAGAATACCAACTCCAAGCATTTTATATTATGTCATGTAAACATGCCATGATCGGTATATCAATCTCGTTAGCTTTAAAAAGTAAGCTTCTCTTCTCAGCTTGTTGTCATCCCGTATCATATAAGCTTCTGAAAAAAATTTATCCCATACCGCGACTTGTCTTGTGGCAAATCGGCTAAAACAACAAAAGAACCTTTAAATACAACAAAAATACAACAAAAATAAACTATTATAAGCAAGTCACAAATCAACATAAAAACTATTATAGCACAACCGAGAGTGATGAAAAAAAGTAGAATGGCAGAAGAAGAACAAACAAAAAAACAAACAACCCGCGTCCAATTAACCAAGCATCATGAAATCATATTAAGAAGATACTTAGAACTCCTTGTCCCGGTCTTGAAGACCTTGAACAGGATAAGGGTACATTCCAGGCCTCATGTTCATAGCTTGTGCATGGGCAGCTCGTTGTTGCTGTTGCTGCTGGGCAACTGCGGCAGCGACTGCCCTTTGCTGCGCATTAGCAGCCGCAAGTGAGTGGTCGTCAGGCGGTAAGTCGTCAACCATAGGCTGCTGGGGCACCTGAGCAGATGGAGGGGGAGCTACAGGCTCTTCAGGGGCATTGAGGCAGGCTTGAATAAGGTTCTTTCCTTCGGCCTTCGTGACGAGGGGCTGCAGCTTGGGAGTAGTGAATGTGTAGACAAGACCAGTCTCAGAGACAACAAGTAGAAGAACTTGAGTTCCAGTGAGAACAGAAAGCTCATAAGCCTATAAAAAAAAGTTAGTAAAAGGTTTTGAAAAGAAATGATGAAACCGGTGCAAAACCAAAATTTAGGCACGCTGTAGAGGGAATTAAGTAAACAATGCCATCACGATCGCAGAGGAAAAGCCACGCGTTCGTAAATAACAAATGCAAAACAGATAATTCCCGAATATAAAGCACGGCAGATGGCATAGAAATGGACGCGATAATGACGCGTACGGTCCGAGCGGAGACAGCACAGATCAGGTATGGGCTACGCGTCCAAGAAGAGTAGATGGTATACAAACGAGAAAAGGAAAAAAAAGCTAGACGAAGGGGTACTGACTTTCTTCATGATTCCGGCCTTGCGCTTCGAGAACGTGATGTGTCGACGCGACTTGTCGTCGATGAACTTGATTTCGATTTTGCGCCGCTCGCGTCCGGGCTTGGAGGTTTCTTCGTCGTCGTCGTCGTCTTCGTCGCGCGGTGGCTTCATGTCGGGGTGCTGCTGGTGCTCATCGAGAAGCAAGTCTTCTGGTTTAGGAGGCATTGTCAAGGACTAGGCTGTATTCAGTGCGCGGAATCGAAACAGCTGGTCTGGATATGGTTTGCGGGGTTGGGACTCGGTTGGGCCAGAGACACTAAAAAAGATGCTTACTTGGGAAGCGGCAGGCAGGATCAGGAAAGCGGAAGGGGCGGCCGCGGAGGAGGTCGACAAACGCGGCAAGACGAGGGCAGGGGTTGGTGCTCACATCTACGCCGCGAGCGTGACTCCGTGTACGCACAGTGTTAGGGTATGCACAGTCATTAATGACTAAGCGCGTGAACCAATGCCAATGACGTCGACGGCAAGCAACACGCTGTGGAAAACAGATTGGATATGTTGCCAGTACGGTATTTCGATTTGTACGTCGACTGCTACTTGTTAGTCGGCGGCAGAACGAGAAGCACAGGGCTGTTGACTGGTTCCTGGCGGCGGAAAACGTAGAAGACGCGCAGCGAATGAAGACGCGGCTATTGTTGTTTGTCGCAGAATCGGACGCAGCCGAGAATTTTGCCGGACAGCAGCAGCCCACCATTAAAGAAGCCCATTACAATCAATACGAATTATTTGCCTATTTACTACTTTCATCTTGCAACTGAATGATGATTAAACGTTATTGTCAATTAAAAGTATAAATACAGCACTCCACAGAGCATCAGTTACTGGTGTATTATATAAACATGAAACCTGCAAAACGAAAATACGGAGAAACAGCGAAAAAACTATCCAAAACATTGTAATGTACTCAATTGCGAACCGAAGCCACACGACCCAATCCACACAACCGCCCGATACACAACACATTCCGAGAAACCTCAAAGACGCAATGCAAACTACTAGCAATCTATATGCAGGCGCATATTACATTACTGCGGTGCTCATCGTCCGTATCACAAACAGCGAGGCCCCCAATTGTAAAAAAAAAGGCAGATGAAACCGACCAACCAAAAATTAGCACATCAACATCAAACTTTTATTCTAGATTGATGCGATACGCTTAGTAGGCAGAGCGGAGTCTCTTGCGCTGCTGCATCTTCTTCATGACGAAGAAGATGAAAAGTGCGATGCCTGTGCGAGTCAAGCGTTAGTCTCAATTATTCTCTTCCTTCCTTCGACTCTCCATCTCCATTCACTTACCGACAACACCGATAATGCAGAAAACGAGAATAACTCCAGCGGGCAACATTATGATAACTATACACAAAGTCGTTAGAATAACTGCTGCAGAAACGCTTTTACACCGACATAACAGTGGAAGTATTGGGAAAGGCTAGGCGGTCACATTGCAAAAACTTCAAAACAAAACAAGCACTCAAATCACTCGCTCTTCTCCTGCAAACCACGCCCTTCACCATTCCTCTCTCTGTCGACAAGCGAAGCAATTGAATAACAAAAATAATATGGGAAAACTCACTGAACGAAAGGCTTCTGAAAAAGTCGATGTACGGATAACAAAAACAAAGGAAAGACTAGTGCTAGCCGGGCCCGGCAGCGAATAAATAGAGACGCTTACAACGAGCAGACGGTGAAGCCCTAGCCCCGTGGCGTGCACTAGCCACTCGGGGACTCGACGGGCGACCCCGGCAAATTCGGTCTTTCACGCCGCGGCAAAAGCTCCGAGCTGCGATTGCTGCGTTTACAGAACAATCGCTTCTGCATGGCTGTGTGAGTTTACTTATGGTCATCGTCGTTGTTGTATCTGCTATTGTATTGGCAACTACAATTTTCACGGCTTTTTGGTCTAACCGCGGTGCGCAGATAGCGAACTAGGGGCCGTGAGTGCGGGAAAAACATTGATCGCACTCTGTTACGGGTGCCTCACATTCCAAAATACTGCCTAACATTTTACTAATATCGCTTTTCTCTATTCTGGGTATATTGCAACCTACTGTGGCGCTGGCCAATAGCCTTTCCCGGAAGCGGCGGACCTGGTTTAGGGTCGGCTCTCGCGGCACAACTTCTGGTAACCCGTCCGCTTTCGGCAAAGCGCCTTCCTCGTCATTTTGAGCACGCACACTCTGTTATCTTGAAACCGCACATTAGCCCACCACCTGCCCACCTGCCCGTCCGGGAACAATCTGCTCACGTGACAAACCCTGAGAAAAAAAATTTGCGAGTACAATATTCCCAGCGGCCGTCTTCGAGGTCTGCTTTTCTCTCTCTCTCTCTCAACCCCCGGGCCAGAGCAAGAGGAGCAGTTCGTGACTTTATGTAAGTGATTCTCGAGTCATAAGGGCAATCTGCAGATCTTGAAATATCTGACTGAATACTAGTCAGATCCACGATGCCGTCTCCACTTCCCCCGTCCCCGGTCCTGAAGCCTTTTCAGTTTGGATCCACACCCACAGCTGGCGTCGCCATCTCAGCACCGCCTCGTCGGTACTCGAGCACCTCATTTTCTCCCGTATCCTCGCCCGCGGGAGTTTTTGCTAGTGGCTCGTTCTCGGAGGCTGATGGATTTCCTGACGTCCTCCCAGCAGTACCTGCTCCTGTCACGGGAGCCATCAACGGCTCTGCTGCTAAACTTGCTGCTCTTGAGCTCAAGGATGGAACTTGTGTTCAGGGATATTCCTTTGGTGCAGATGTTTCTGTCTCTGGTGAATTTGTCTTCCAAACTGGTAAGCGACTCTTTTACAATGGTGGGTGATCTCGTGCGCTGACAATATCAGGAATGGTTGGCTACCCCGAAACTCTCACTGATCCTTCTTACGAGGGTCAAATCCTCGTTTGCACCTTCCCCTTAATGGGCAATTACGGTGTTCCTTCCCGCGAAACTGAGGATCCTGCCTTGCCTGGACTTCCTTTGCACTTCGAATCTAAGAAGATTCATGTTGCCGGGTTGGTCGTTGGTGATTACACTGAAGATTATTCTCACTTCCTCGCTACTTCTTCTCTCGGTGCTTGGCTCAAAGAGCAAGGAATCCCTGCCATTTATGGTGTTGATACTCGTGCTCTTACTAAGACCATTCGTGAGAAGGGATCTATGCTTGGTAAACTCCTTATGTCCAAAGATGGGTCCGTTGCTCAGGGCGCTGATTGGCGGTCATCCTTTGAAACTGTTGAATGGGAAGATCCCAATGTTAAAAATCTTGTTGCTGATGGTAATTGTGTTTTTTAATTCTGATTAAGTTATGGTCTAACAGTACTAGTGTCTGTTACTGAACCCGTCACGTATTACCCCACTGCTGAAAAAGCCATCAAAAAAAAGAACGGAACGAACCTTAAAATTCTATGCGTTGATGTTGGCATGGTATGCTCAGTCGCAAATTTTCTTAGCTGATGTGATCTAACATTCTCAGAAATTTAACCAAATTCGTTGCTTCGTTAATCGCGGTGTTGAACTTAAGGTCGTTCCTTGGGATTACGATATTCTTTCTGAGGAAGACTATGACGGTCTCTTCGTATCCAACGGTCCTGGTGATCCTGCCACTATGGCTGTTACTGTTGAGAATCTTTCCGTTGCTCTTAAAGAAGCCAAAACTCCTATTTTCGGTATTTGTTTAGGTCATCAGCTTCTCGCTCGTGCCGCTGGTGCGCAGACTGTCAAACTTAAGTTTGGTAACCGTGGACACAACATCCCTTGCACCAATTTGATAAACGGTCGTTGTTACATCACATCTCAGAATCACGGTTATGCTGTCGATGTTGCTACTCTTCCCACTGACTGGCAAGAGCTTTTTGTCAACGCAAACGATGGCACCAACGAAGGTATTTACAATACCAAGCTTCCTTTTTTCTCAGTACAGTTTCATCCTGAATCTACACCGGGTCCTAGAGACACTGAGTGGCTTTTCGATGCTTTTATCGAGTCTGTTCAACAATCATCGGAACTCGGTCAATTGGTCCCAGTGACCATGCCTGGTGGCACCAAAGAAGAAGCAGAGCGTAAGGCTCCTCGAGTCGATGTTAAGAAGGTGCTTGTTCTTGGAAGTGGTGGTCTCAGTATTGGTCAGGCTGGTGAGTTTGACTACTCTGGCTCTCAAGCTATCAAGGCTTTGAAGGAGGAAGGTATTTACACCATTCTCATCAACCCCAATATTGCCACTATTCAAACCTCCAAGGGATTGGCTGACAAAGTTTACTTCCTTCCTGTCACTCCTGACTTTGTGCGCAAAGTCATCAAGTACGAGCACCCTGACGCTATTTATGTCACTTTCGGTGGTCAAACAGCATTAAATGTTGGTATTCAGCTCAAGGAAGAATTTGAGGGACTTGGTGTCAAGGTTCTGGGAACTCCTATTGATACCATCATCACCACCGAAGATCGTGAGCTTTTTGCTCGCGCTATGGAAGAGATTGGAGAGAAATGTGCTAAATCAGCTTCCGCCTCTAACATGGACGAGGCTTTGGAGGCCGTCAAGGACATTGGTTTCCCCGTCATCGTTCGTGCTGCTTACGCATTGGGTGGTCTTGGATCTGGTTTTGCTGAAAACACTGAACAGCTCATTGAGCTTTGCAACAAAGCCTTTGCCGCTAGTCCACAAGTTCTTATTGAGCGCAGTATGAAAGGCTGGAAGGAAATCGAGTATGAAGTTGTCCGTGATTGCCGCGACAATTGTATCACAGTCTGTAACATGGAGAATTTTGATCCTTTAGGAATCCATACCGGTGACTCTATTGTCATTGCTCCTTCTCAGACTCTTTCTGATGAAGACTACAACATGCTTCGTACTACCGCCGTCAATGTCATTCGTCATTTGGGTGTTGTCGGTGAGTGCAACATTCAGTATGCGCTTAATCCATTCTCCAAAGAGTACTGCATTATTGAGGTCAACGCTCGTCTCTCCCGTTCGTCTGCGCTTGCCTCAAAGGCTACTGGATATCCTTTGGCTTTCGTTGCTGCAAAGTTGGGTTTGAACATTCCTCTTAACGAAGTTAAGAACTCAGTCACTAAAGTCACCTGTGCTTGCTTTGAGCCTTCGCTCGACTATGTTGTTGTCAAGATTCCTAGATGGGATCTTAAGAAATTTACTCGTGTCAGCACTGCTCTTAGCTCCAGTATGAAGAGTGTGGGAGAAGTTATGGCTATTGGTCGATCTTTTGAAGAAGCTATTCAGAAAGGTATTCGATCAATTGATTACCACAACCTTGGTTTCAATGCTACCGAGGCACTCATGTCAATTGATATTGATACTGAGCTCCAGACTCCTTCTGATCAGCGATTGTTTGCTATTGCCAACGCCCTGGATAGTGGATACAGCGTTCAGAAGATTTGGGAGTTGACCAAGATTGATACTTGGTTCTTAAGCAAGCTTGAGAGATTGATTAAATTTGGCAAGGCTGCAAGCGAATTTAACACAAACACTATCTCACCTAGCATGATGCGTGAAGCTAAGCAGCTTGGTTTTGATGATCGACAGATCGCTAAATTCTTGGGCTCGAACGAATTGGCTGTTAGACAGCGCCGACTTGAGTTCGGTATCACTCCTTTTGTTAAGCAAATTGATACTGGTAAGTGCCCAAATTAGTTCAAACATTGGTCTAAGTTTTAATACTAACAACACATTATAGTTGCTGCTGAGTTCCCTTGTTTTACAAATTATTTGTATCTGACCTACAACGCTTCCCAGCACGATATCAGCTTCGACGATCATGGAGTCATGGTTCTCGGATCTGGTGTATACAGAATTGGTTCCTCTGTCGAGTTCGATTGGTGTGCTGTGCGTGCTGTTAGAACTCTTCGTGCCAACAAGGTCAAGACTATCATGGTTAATTACAATCCTGAGACCGTATCTACTGATTACGATGAAGCGGATCGCTTGTACTTTGAGAGCATCAACTTGGAGCGAATTCTCGATATTTATCAACTCGAGCGCTCAAGCGGTGTCATTGTTGCGATGGGTGGTCAAACCTCTAACAACATTGCTTTACCTCTCCACCGTCAGAACGTTAAAATTCTTGGCACTTCTCCGGAGATGATCGACTCTGCGGAAAATAGATACAAGTTCTCTCGACTTCTTGATACTATTGGAGTTGACCAGCCTGCCTGGAAGGAGCTTACCAGTATCGAAGAGGCCACCGAGTTTTGCGAGAAGGTGTCGTACCCGGTTCTCGTTCGTCCTTCATATGTTCTCTCAGGTGCTGCTATGAACACCGTCTACTCTAAGGATGATTTGGCCAGTTACTTGCAGCAGGCCGTTGAGGTATCTCGAGATTATCCTGTTGTTATTTCCAAGTACATTGAGAACGCCAAGGAAATCGAAATGGATGCTGTTGCAAAGGATGGCAAGATGCTTATGCATGTTATCTCTGAGCATGTTGAGAATGCTGGTGTCCACTCTGGTGATGCTACTTTGATTGTTCCACCTCAGGATTTGGACCCTGAAACTGTTCGCAGAATTACAAAGGCTACCGCTAAGATTGGTAACGCTCTTAATGTAACCGGTCCTTTCAACATTCAGTTCATTGCGAAAGACAATGAGATTAAGGTTATTGAGTGTAATGTTCGTGCTTCTCGATCTTTCCCATTTGTTTCGAAGGCTCTCAGAGTTGATCTTATTGAGCTGGCTACTAAGGCTGTTATGGGACTTCCTGTCACTCCATACCCCACACCTGATGAGCCTATTCCTTCGGACTACGTTGCCGTTAAGGTTCCTCAGTTCTCTTTCTCTCGTCTTTCGGGTGCTGATCCCGTTTTGGGAGTTGAGATGGCTTCGACTGGTGAGGTGGCTGCTCTTGGTCACGACAAGTATGAGGCGTACTTGAAGGCCTTGATCTCTACCGGCTTCCGACTTCCTAAGAAGAACATTCTCTTGTCGATCGGTTCATTCAAGGAGAAGATGGAAATGCTTCCATCGGTGAAGAAGCTTCATGAGCTTGGATACAGCCTGTTTGCGACTGCTGGTACTGCTGATTTTTTGCAGGAGCACGGTTTGCCCGTCAAGTATCTTGAGGTTCTTAGCGATGAGGAGAACCAGAAGTCTGAGTACTCTCTCACTCAGCATTTGGCCAACAATTTGATTGACTTATATGTCAACTTGCCATCTGCCAACCGTTTCCGACGTCCTGCTTCGTACATGAGTAAGGGATACCAGTCCCGTCGTATGGCTGTTGACTACTCGGTTCCACTTGTTACCAACGTTAAGAATGCCAAGTTATTGGTTGAGGCTATCGCGCGCAATTTCTCTATGGGCGTTTCTAGCATTGACTCTATTTCGAGCCACCGTACTGTTGTTCTTCCTGGACTCGTTAACATTGCTACTTTCGTCCCGGGCTTGACAGTACAGGGAAGCACTGACTTTGAAAAAGTCTCGAAGGCTTCTATTGCTTCCGGTTTCTCCATGATCCGTGTAATGCCTACTGGCGTTCAGAGCTCCCTTACTGACGCACGTGCTCTTGTTGTTGCGCAAAGTAATGCTCAGGGCAGCGCGTACACTGATTATAACTTCTCTGTTGCCGCTACTGCCGACAACTCTCAACAGTTGAGTCAGGTTCAGATGACTGTTGGATCACTTTACATTCCGTTCAACAATTTGTCTGAGAGCATTAACAAGGTTGCTGCTGTCACTGAGCACTTCAAGGTGTGGCCCGCTCATAAGCCTATTGTGACTGATGCTCGCACCACTGATTTGGCGTCAATTTTGCTGCTGGCCAGCTTGCACAGCCGTCCAGTTCACATCACCAGTGTTACTACTAAGGATGATATCAGCTTGATTGCATTGAGCAAAGAGAAGGGACTTAAAGTCACATGCGATGTTTCTGTTTACAGCTTGTTCTTCAGTCAAGATGATTACCCTGAGTGCCGTAGCTTGCCTACCAAAGAAGATCAAGACGCATTATGGGAACACTTGGAAGACATTGATTGCTTTTCGGTTGGAGTTCTTCCTTCTCAGCTTGCTGTAGACCTTGGAAAAGAAATCGTTCCTGCAATTGGTATTGAAGATACTTTGCCTTTGCTTTTCACTGCTTTACGCGAAGGAAAGCTTACTCTTGAGGACATCATCAGCCGTCTTAACACCAACCCCAAGGCCATCTTCGAGCTTCACGACCAGCCTGAGACTGTTGTGGAGGTTGAGATTGATCGTGCATTTGTTAAGCGTGCCTCAACTGTTTGGTCTCCATTGGTTGGCAAGAAACTTTATGGAACTATCCTTCGTGTCACATTTGGTGGACAGACTGCTTGCTTGGATGGTCATGTTCTTGCTCAAGGAACAGCTGGTGCTGATATGTCCGCTTCTGGAGCTTTCAAGTTCGAGCGTCATCGTTCAATCGCTGCACCTGTCACTGTCGCTCAGTCTGATGCTCGTTCGCCTATCAACCCGGTGCAAGGATTTGATCCTAAGGATTCGCTTGGTGGACTTGCCTCGCCTACTCCTTCAAAGGCTCTTGAAATTCTACAAGCTCCTGTGATTGCGCGGGAGGTTTCGCCCCCTGCTTCTATCACTGCAGCCCTCAGCTCAAACAACAACCCATTCTTGCGTCAGCACATTCTCTCAGTGCGTCAGTTTGAGCGTAGCGACTTACACTTGCTTTTCTCCGTCGCTCAGGAGATGCGTCTTTCGGTGGAGCGTCAAGGTGTTTTGCATCTTCTCAGCAACCGACTTTTGTGTACCTTGTTTTACGAGCCTTCTACCCGTACATGCTCTTCTTTTGATGCCGCTATGCAGCGTTTAGGAGGTCGTGTTGTGAATGTCAGTGCTAGCAGCTCAAGTGTTGTTAAGGGTGAAACGTTGCAAGATACCATTCGCACTATTGGATCTTATGTCGACTGCATTGCTCTCAGACATCCTTCTGAGGAGAGCGCGGCTATTGCTGCAAAGTACAGTCCTATTCCGGTTATTAATGCCGGTATGTATTTTTTGATATGTATTTTTTGATTGACTGAAGTCTAACATATAAAAAGGTAACGGTTCTCTTGAACATCCTACCCAGGCTCTTCTTGATTTGTTCACTATTCGTGAGGAGCTTGGAACTGTTAATGGAATTACGGTTACTTTCATGGGTGACTTGAAGTATGGTCGCACTGTGCATTCTCTCTGCACTTTGCTCCAGCACTACCAGGTTCGCATCCAGCTTGTCGCACCTCCTCAGCTTGCTTTGCCCGAGGAGTACCGTGAGGAACTTGAGCGCGCTGGTATGCTCGTTTTGGAGACTACTGAGTTCACTCCTGAAGTTGTCGCGAACACCGATGTTCTCTACTGCACACGTGTACAGAAGGAGCGCTTCGATGATCTCGAAGAATTTGAGCGTCTTAAGGATACCTACATTGTCGACAGTAGCTCTTTGAAGCACGCCAAGAAGCACATGTGTGTTTTGCACCCATTGCCGCGTAACAATGAAATCAGTGAGGAGATTGATTTCGATCAACGTTCGGCTTACTTCAGACAGGTATGTTCTATTTCCTCTTATGTGACCTAGTTTGGCTGCTTACTAATTTCCACAGATGAAGTATGGTCTTTACGTCCGCATGGCTCTCCTTGCTCTTGTTATGGGCCCTAATTATTAGACGATATTTTATAGAGCCAGTTTGTTTGACTGAATCTGATAAAATCTAATCGGAAAAGGTAAAAAAAGTATTATGTTTTCTACAGTGAATACCGGTCATATATATGTTTGAGATTTTTATATGATAATATAGCTTTGCGAGGGGCTACATATAGATTATAGATCTACAAATTATTGATAATGTTTGCTGTGGTTGTTTTTATTATTTTTTTGGTTCTTGTTTATATTAATAATTCCTAATTATCACTGAGGTGAAAGTAAAATTGAAATGACTTGATTCAAATTCGTATTCTATATATCTATATTTGACGTTTAGTCGCATTATAGGATTTATTCGAATGAAAATCAGGGAAAGTTATTTCAGTTTTTTTGTACATATTTTGACTTGTTTTTTGTGTTTTTTCTGTTTTTTTTCTGTTTTTTATTTTTGTCTGTTGCATATATCTGAGGAAAAGTTTATTGTTGGGTGGCTATAAAAGTTTGTTTTCAATTTAAAAATTAGTTTTTATGAGTAAGCATAATTTAGGATATGGATTTGGTAATTATAAGATTAAATAATAGATAATGATTTGTCGTAATGTGTGTGTATGAGTTTTGCTTTCGTAAATGTTTGGTAGTTCAATTTATTTAAATTGATAGATGTAATAATTAATTAGTTTGGTTTGAAAGTTGGAAGGAAAATAAAATTATTTTAGGCAGATCACCGTGCACTGTATATGTCTTGGCTAAATTTGATTTAAAGTGAACTTGGAAATGGTCAAGAGACACATTTCCAAATCTAACTGCTTTATCGTTTAGTAATCTTGCAGTACTGTAGTTAATGCACCTATGGTTGAATGATGGAGGCTACCATTGTATAAGTCAGAAGCATGAGCTGCGTCTCGACCTGTCACACTGAACTTTGGCCTTGAGGGAACGTGTTTTATAATGTCGTATTTGTTCTAGAGATTCCTTTATCATATCACCTCACATCACGAATTCTCCTAAATACACCAATTTAGATAATCATAATTACATTCAATAGCACCATTCTCTTTTAAACTGCCGTTCAGTTTTATAACCTACACACACGCTAGGAAACTTCTCAATTGTTCTCTAATTTTTCTTTACTCAGTCCATGAGATCACGAACATCATACCAACACCAAGGAGCATTGCCAGAGCTTGGTAGATACCCTTTTTAATCTCTCCAAATTTAGAGAGACGAGGATCGGTCTCGAGGATCTCGGGGATGACTCCAACAGTGGCAATATACAAAAATCCGCCTATTTTGATTAGTTATGAATGGATTTTAAACAGAGGAGACCACTTACCGGCAGTGAATGGTAAAACTAAATCTCCAGTAGTGCAAGAAGTTCCGAATAATCCACCTTCGGAGCTATGGCTGTGTCCATCATGTCCGGTTGCGTCATACGACGACAAGTATTGGATTCCAATACCGATAAAAGTTCCCAAAAAAGCACCAACAGCAGTAACAAATTGAGCGCCCATAGCTTTTGACTTTGAAAAGCCACCTTGAATCAACAATGCAAAATCACCAACCTCGTGGGGAATTTCGTGAAAGAAAACCGCAAGGGTTGTAGTTGCGCCAACGCCGTGCGATATGTAGAAAGAAGCTGCAATGGCAAGACCGTCGGTGATATTATGCGAAAAGTCTGCAATTAAATTCAGATAAGCAGATAGTTTAACGGAAGCACTAATGTCTTCCTTCTTCTCGACAACTGGCTTGGCTTCTTCCTCGGTCTTAGAAGCCTTGGTTCGACTGCGAAGGTTACGAGACGGCGCATCGTCGTCAACAGAAGTCGAAACAGCTGATGACTTCTCTTCTGTTTCATGAGAATGCGAATGTGAATGATCATGTCCGCCTTCACCGCCAAAAATTCGCATGGTTTTATCAAGAACAATGAAAGCACCGAATCCTAAAAAGATGGCAAGACCGAGAAGTGTATTCCGGTGGTCTTCAACTAAGATGAAGCGAACATGGTCTGGATCATGCGATTCTCCCAGGAATGTTTCGGGCATTAAGTGAAGAAAGACATCACCTAATAAACCACCGACGGCGAATGAAACTAGAATCGAAAGAGAAGATGGATCAATGTTGGGAGGAATCTTGACACGGTCAGCTTTTCTGATTCTTAGCACAAACAACGACAATTGATACCAAAGCTAACAAAATGTTAGGCGGACCCGAGATATACGCGGTAGCCAAAAGAGAATTTGCACCGGGGCCTGCAATTGAGTCAATAAAGTCTGTAATTCGTAGACGTCATTTACGTACCGAATGGAAATAATATATCGAACGATTTTTGAATGAGACCAGTCTCGTTCTTTGCTCTAGCACTTTTCAGAGCATCCAATTCCTTCACAACCTCACATTTCTTCAAATTGTCAGCTACTTAATCAAGAAGACATGCACAAAAACCCATACTTGCAATTCACCCTCAATGTGCTCTAGATCAAATGAGCCGGAGTCGGTGAGTACATTTCCTGCCACCAAACTGCAAAGAGCAAGTAAAGCGACCACAATAAAAGCAAAACGTAGTTGAATCATTGCGTATATGAGTCAATTGATTTGAAACTCTGTCTATTTAATCGTTACGATCTGTGCCAGAATCACTGCACTTCCGTGTGTCGAGCTAAGTGTAGATCAGCTTAAATACGCCAATTGGTAATAAATGACGCCTTTCTAACAATACGGCGTCTCGCAAGCCACAATTGTCCCTAAAAACACAGTTTTCAGCGTTAGATATGCCGTAATGTGGTATTTCTGAGTATGCGAGAGCACCGAAAACCAACTTTTAAGATGTCGACTTCTAAAAAAGGAGCCGTTCAGATGCCTGTCTCGAATTAAGGGGTCACATTGAAAGTTTATTTATACACCCTACTTCCATTTGAGGTTAGTGCAAGAGGTGTTAGCATACAAATAAGCTTTTTACAAATAACCTTATTGGGATTCGCTGCGCTGTCCCTATTCTGAGCTCAACTGAGAGTTTATTTGGCATTCACAAGACGATCCAGCGCTGCTGCCTTGGTGCTTACTTTTCATTACTTTCATTCAAGAACCAGCAGGATTGCTCATGAATCAGTAATTAGGATTTGAGAAGAAGAACGAATTGCTGTTGCGCGGCGAATCACAATGCAGGACTATCTGACAGGCTTCCTGCCACAGGCTCAGCCCAAGCCAACCACGACGGCTCTCGAAACCATCGCAAAGCTCTGCGACCGGCTGCTGAATTCCACTCTGCTCGAGGACAGACGAGCAGCTGTATTGGGTTTGAAAGGGTTTTGCAGAGAGTATCGTGAAGCTGTCGTCACGGGCGGTCTGAGAGGCTTAATTTCAGAGCTGCAGCGCGATCGCCTTGATACTGAGACTGTAAAGGCAACTTTAGAGACTGTGCTTCTACTATTTGTCAAAGATAGATCTGAGGTGCGTGGAGCTTTTCTTAAGGCACTATGTATAAGACTGGTTTATTGACTCTTTTCTAAGGCCTCTGCTGAAGTTGACTACATTGCTCTCTGGCTTGCAGATGAATTTACACAGGTAGGATTCGAATTGAACAATACACATTTTAAATTCTGTTACTAATTTTAATGCAGCGAGAAGAGAACATTTCTCTTCTAATTGACATTTTAGAGAATAATGATTTTTATGTTCGTCTATATACTCTACAGCTCTTAGCAGCGATTCTTGTCAACCGACCAGAACGAACGAAGCAATGTGTTTTTGCTGCACCTTTGGGAATCTCTCGATTTGTGTCTACTCTGGATGATCGCCGTGAAGCGATTCAAAACGGTATGTGACTTTGTAATTAATGAAGCTCAATTATTAACTTATCATTTGATTAGAATCGGTAATGCTTCTAATCCAACTAGTCGATGGCCATCCTGATATTCAGAAACTGGTAGCATTTGAGAACACCTTTGACAAGATCTTTGCAATTATAGAACGGGAAGCTGGTGTTGACGGGGGCGCGGTTGTCCGTGATTGCTTGCGACTAATTGCCAACCTTCTACGGTTCAATCCTTCGAATCAGAATTTGTTTCGTGAGACCCGATGTATTCCTCGTTTGTCTGCACTTATGATTGTTGAAAAAGGAGCTGCTAATTGGGATCAACAAAAAATAAAAAACATGATATTAGTTCTTGAAATTTGCAGACTTTTTGTGGTTGAAGACAGCTTGGGCACTGCTGCCAACCAAAACATTTTATTTCAAGCAGGTGTTTTGATGAACGTCTTGCGTCTTGCGTTTGCCGACTCCACAAATATTCAAGTTCGTGCAATGGCCCTTGTTGCAACAGGCGACTTAATTCGAGGAAATGAGGAAATTCAAGAGAAATTCTCCAATATCGACGTGCCCTATATTAACGTCTCTGCCCCTGGAGAGCCAAATCATGTACAGGTAGAGCCAGAAACTGTGCCAGTTACTCAAGCATTACTGAATTGGGCATTAAGTAGCTCATCGATTTATGCATTTGATTTACGAGTTGGTGCGACTATGTGCTTGGAAGGATACCTCTCTAATAACAATAATACTAGAATGGCATTTCTGGAAGATGCAATTGATGCCTACTTCAATGACAATCGTGGATCTAAAAATATCAAACTACTCAGTGGTATATTGGACCACGAAACCGATTCGCGTACTGATCCATATAAGACGTGGTTTGCTTGTGTTATTATGTTGCATATATTTGAAGGTGGTCAAGAGCTCAAAGATTTGGCACGATCAATTACCATTGGAGACGAAGAACAAGGAGAAGAAGTTGTGACTGCAATTCAAACAATTTCAGCTAATCTAGTAGCGTCTTTGCAATACAACTTGGATGCTCGAATTCCGATTGCATACATAATGCTTCTTACTGTTTGGCTCTACGAAGATTATGAGGCAATCGACGATTTTCTTAACGAGGGATCAAGCGTCCAGTCGCTTGTCGCAGATGTGTCGCAGTCGTCGAGTCATAACATAATTGTTGAAGGAATGTGTACTACTTTATTAGCGGTGCTCTATGGATACTGTACAACACACTCCCCAATTCCAAGGTTCGTCACTTTCTAGCATTAATGTGATACTTTTTAATTGCTAATTGTATGCAGACCTACCCTTTATCGACTACTCGTTAATCGGATTGGACGTGATTCATTCATCATGAAATTAAGGCTACTCCGACGTCACAGCTTCGTTCGTGACTTTAGCCCAGAAGATATCTTGTCCGCAGAGAAAGACGAAACTGGACTTCCTAAAGTATTTTTTAATAGAGTCTTCATTGATTTCTTCAAAGACAGGTATACTAGATTGGAGAAAGTTCTAGATAGGGATCCCAACAGAGATCCAATCAGTCCTGGTATGTTGTGCAATATCTTTCTAGTTTTTCAAAGAAGTAATGCTAACTATTTCTCAGAGGCGATTGAGGCACAGAATGAAAAGGCTGTGGAATCTATAGAGACCATGACCAAAGAAATAGAAGATCTTCGCGCTCAGCTAGAAGAAGCAAATTGTTCGATTTCCGAAACTCAAAAGTCTTTAGCAACGAGTACGAATCAGGCTGAAAATCTTAGTCGAGAAAAAGAAAGTTTAAACGTTGAATTACGGGAATCTGCTAATCTAGTCAAACGGTTACAAGATCAATTAACTGCCGCTAATCGAGAGATTGTTGATGAGCGTGAGAAATCAAAAGAGATTGAAAAGAAGCTTGGGGTTAATGTTCAATCTTTGGGACTTGAAACCATGCGACTTCAGAAAGAGAAAAACGAAATTCAAGATGCACTAAAGAAGGAGAAAAATCGAGCTGATAATGCTGAGAAAGATTTTAACAAGTCGAAGGAACGAGCTCTACAGGCAGAGTCATCTCTGCGTTCGACAAGAGAGGCTGCAGCGACAGAGAAAACGAGATTAGAAAATCTCTTGAAACGAGCCGAAGACGAGAAGAGCTATACCCACGGACTATTAGAAACTAAAGACAAAGAATTGAAACAGCTTAATAGCAAGCACGAGCAGTTACAGAAACTATTAGATGGTTTCAAATCGAAGGCTGTTACTTTGAATGCTGAATTAGATACCCAAAAAGCGAAAATAGCTGAGAAAGATCGAACGATTGCTTTGATTGAAAGAGAGCTGAAAGATAGAGAGGCAAAAATTACAGGATTAAATTTACAAGTGAGTAGTCTAAAGGCCGAAAACGAAAAGCTGCAGACCGAACTTGTTGCATCTAAAAAGGAAATAGAAGCAGTGCAAAAGACTATCAGTGCTCTAAAGAAAGATCAAGATATCTTGAAGAATAACCAATCTAGCGAGATCAATACTTTGCAAGCACAACTAAGAGCATTGGAGCAGAAGCTTACTGTCGAGTCGCAAAAATCAGGTTCTTTGCGCAAGGAACTCGACTCTGAAAAGACGCAGGTTCAGAGTTTGAAGACGTCTTTGAAGGAATCAGAAGAAAAGGTGGAGGATTTGCTCCTTGTAATGGCCGATTTGGAAGAAAGGCTGGCACAGCATGGGGATAGTGATGAGGATGACGAGGAGGATGAGGAGGATGAGGAAGAAGGCGATGAAGAAGGTGATGAGAAAGTTGAAGAAGGAGCTCTTGAAAAGGGGGATGGTGAGAAGCAGCATAAGAAAGATAATCAGCAACAAGAAAGGAAAGCTGAAACAGTTCAAGAGGAAGTAAATAAGGTTGAGGATAAAGTAGAAAAGGAAGAAGAGAAGGAAATAGAGAAGAAAGAAGTCGCAAAAGAAGTAAAGGAGGACAAAGAAGAGAAATCTGAGACTAAGAATGAAACCAACGCTGAGAACACAGAAGTTAAAGAAGATGTGAACAAGAGTGAAAACAAGGAAGAGGAGGAAGTGCTTGCAAAGGACGATAAGGACGATAAGAAGGGAGATGAACGGGAAGAAGGAGGGGAGACAGCAAGTAAAGAGATTCAAGATACGTCAGAAAGGCCGAGCGAATTGTCAACAGTATCTGCTAATGGTCATGAAGTGGTGGCGCCAAAATCAAGCACAAATGGAAAGCAAAAGACCAATGGTGCAGACGCTGGTACGACTACAGATGATGACGCTGAAGAAGAGGATGATGAGGAAGAGGATGAAGACGAGGACGAGGACGAGGATAATGAAGAAGATGATGTGGCTGAAGAGATTGACTAGTTGTAATTCACCAAGGACTAGTATTGCATTGGAAGAGTGAAAGATAGGACGATGAAAGTTGTAAAATAGCATTCGTACAAGACTTGTAATATACTAAGGCCTTTCGAAGGTTTCATTAACTATACATATTTATGAATTATATTTATCATCGTTTTAGTATTATACAAAATTAGATTAATATACAAAAAATGTTACAAATCACCTGGAGTCCAGGTCTTTGCCAGATTCCAGTAATGAATAGTCCGATGTTTTTCTAGCAGTTCTTGCACTTCTTCTTCAGTATCGATTTCTCTTACATTCCACCTTCTAAATTGGTGCTGCTTTATTTCACCTTCCCAAATCAAATCACACCTGTTCTCAGATAAGTCACGGAGTGGTTGATCTTCATTCTCAGCTTCATCTTTAGTTTCGTATTTCACGGAAATTTTAGGTGCATTGACTGTCCAATCAATTCTGTTCATCATGAGCTTTTTATAATGAGTAATACTTCTTGCTCCGCCTTCTACGATAACCAAACAGAATTGAGGATTTTTGATTGCAATACCACGAAGTTCGTATTCTCGAGCATTAACATTGACTTTGTAACTGTGTTGAGGATTCGCAAGGCTACCAATTTTGAACACGGCACAATATATTCCTTTCTTTTCGTCCATATCAACTTTCTTGTGAATTTTTTCATGCCGTTGCTCGGGTGTCAGTTTTCTTTCTTCATTATCCTTTTCATGCGCTAATCTTCGCTCTTCCATTTCCTTTCGCACGCGAGCTTCAACTAATGTAGGATCTCGAATAGCTTCATTTGTGAGAACGTTCATTAGATTACTTAGTTTGACCTTTGGTGGTGGAGCGGGATCCAAGCCAAGTCGAATTCTATCTTGCTTATCTTTATGCCGCTCTGCTCGTTCGGATTTTCGAATTCGTTTCATTTCTTTCTTTGTAAGATGAGGTGGGCGTATTGTTTGGGTATTTTTGTCCCAAGGTGGATTTATTGGAACCGGGTGTTGAACAAGATCTGAAATGATGGACTGGTCGGAATCGATTAAAATGTTCTCTTTGTTGTCTAGATCGTCGTAGCTTTTGTTTACTAAAAAACCTTGATCCCACCATTCAACTTCAGGAGGCTCCTCTATCTATATTCGACAGTCAGCGTACGCTAAGTAAAATAATTTAATCCACAAACCTTCAAAGCAAGATCCTCAGCGTCGAAATCGCGACGAGTTCCAGATTTTTTACTTTCTTCTTCAATTCGTTTTGCAAGTTCATCAAGCTGTGCTTGTGAACGTATTTCTTTAGCCTTTTCAATATATTTTCCGTGAGGATTAAACTCTAACGTCCTCCTTCCTCGTTCTTTTGGTTTAACTTCAAGACTTGGATCAAAATATGGGTTCTTCTTCGGATCTATTTCCTCCGGTGGAGGACCAGTGAGGATCTGTAACTCATGCTTTTTGCTATTTGCCATAGTACTTGAAAACTTTGGAGCCATCAGTTTACTATTCCCCTTTTGTGATTTTGATGAGAGTGGTTTGGTATCTAGCAGAGCGGGATGAACACCGACATTTAATCCACCATAAGCTTTTCCGTCTTCCCGTTTGATAGGAACAGGTGGAGGAGGTGCTGCTCGAGATGATACAGCAGCCGTAGCTCGTGCTTTCTTTGCGGCAATTTGTGCTAAAAGAGCTTTCATATCGATTGGGGAATCACGGTCATTGCCGTTTGATGGAGGAGGTGGTGGTGGTGGTTGGTGTCTTTGTGTAGGCGGTGGTGGTGGTGGTTGGTGTCTTTGTGTAGGCGGTGGTGGTGGTGGTGGTGGTAATGGAGAAGCAGATCTCTGCTGTAATTTCTCTTTCGCAGCAGCAGCTTTGGCACGAGCAATAGCTCTAGCTTTTGCTAAAATATCGCTTCCTTTGGATGCTGGTGAAGCAGATGACGACGCTGGTGCAGGCGATCCATCGTCGGAGCGTTGTTTCTTCGCAGATGAAGGTGATTCTGGATTGCTTTCGTCTATGGGAAGTGCGCGTTTGCGCATTTCAGACGCCATTTTCGGTCTTTGCTGATATTTAATGAAAGAAATCAGAAATACTGGATTATTTTTTGATATTTAATGGACTTGAACTTTTGGGATCTACTAAACTTGCGCGCGGTGCGGCTTTGAAATTTCGGTTCGCGAACACCAAATTTTTTAATCATCAGAATAAATTGATTGATGATTGACATTTGAAACAATTTGACATGACAATAAAATAGAAATCGTCTTCATAATTAAAGAATTGACATTATAAATTTTTTTTGACTATTTTTTTTAAAATTTAAATTCAGAATCTAGCAGTCAGTCCCAGTCCGTTGGAGACTGTACTCGGTTGATTAAGTATACCTAATTCCCAGCTCACAGATATATTTTTTAATTGAAATTAACTAAATTACTCAAGAAGAGGCTAGTGTGAACGCACTCAAATTACTAATTTGATTAAGAGTCATTTATTGGCCTTAATTGAATCAGTCAATGACATTACGTTAGATTTGATCGTTTCAAAATGAGTTATGAGTGACGTTTTCTCCATTTCAACTTTTTCTTGAAACCTGTGAGGAAAACTTAAATATAATTAACAACTACTCAAGTTATACTAAAAAAACCTGCTGTTGGCAATTTTCAACTTTCTCTTAACAGGGTAATGAAATTTGAAGACATCGTACATTGTATAAAGGTCGTCTTGGGAATCAGGGAATGGTGCATCATAAACTGTGGGCAATTCTTCACAGTCGATTACACAATAAGTTCATCTTGGATACCAATGCAACAAATTTGCAGGTATAAATGAGATAGTCTGTTCTGCGGGCGACAAAGTATAAGATGATTGCAGCAGACTTTGAAAAGCGTCACACAATAAATAGATAGTTCAATGCACCATATTCAAACTAAAACCTTCAAACAAGCAGATTTGAGCTAAAAGACAAGCATGAGCCACAGTAGAACTAGACCATGGCATTCTACCTTATATGAAATGACTAAAAAAGCACAGTGCACTATTGTGAGCAAATAAACCGAATTCAAAGTTTATTCTCTTGAGCATAATAATTTGACATTGCCTAGAGACATCTAAGCTTTTTTCCCTTTCAGATGATTAAAGACTCATTTTGTTTGACGAAGTGGTAGAAGAATGTTTAAGAGGTTTAAGCATTTGTTCAATGAAAAGCCAAGATTGAAACGTAGAAATCTGTCGAGCTAGAAAGTGGTATAAGAGCGTATTCGGTCAAACAACGATAGTGTATTCTAATAGGCATTATCAATAGAGTAAGTTACTGCATATACATTATTACTGGAAGAGAGTTGCGTCAATGTGCATAGTAGTGTAGCATCGTTGTGAAGCACGGGTAAATTAGATATGCTATTGTAAACAAACTAGTATAGTTTAAATAACAAATAACTTCAATATCTCCAAAAAGATCAAAAACTCTGATACTTCCATTCATATTTATCTTGATACTATGCAGTAACCAATGCCATGTGCATTAAAATAAACAATAAATGTGTAAACTACGAGCGAATCCAGAACCTCGCTAGGAAGATCTGATAATCGCGAACTTTGATAGCTTATAAAAGGTACACTGACCGGTCGACGCAGCCAGCTCCTACAACAAGCCACGTTTGACGAGTTCATCATTAAAACAAAAACTACACTATTTGTACTATTTCTGTGCATTTCCACACAATGACGCGATCGAGCTGATTACGCGTTGTGAAGTACTCCGCGCGTATTGTGCTCTCAGTATCAGTAAGCAAGTCGGTACCGAGCGACAGGATGCCCTTGCCCATATTGCGAATTATCCATGCGCGCGCACTTATATAAAAAGCAGGGTCTCTGCGTCTCTTTGCTTCTTCGCAAATACCACAGCTTATCGCAAAGTAGCATCCACATAAACACGGAAAATGTCTTCTCACGAGTATCAGTTCAATGTCGCCATGTCGTGCTCCGGATGCTCCGGCGCTGTTAACCGCGTGCTCAACAAGCTTCCCGGTAAGTTTCTCTGCTTTGCTGAGTAATTGATGATTTGTGTGTTGCGAATACGTAGACTAAATC